>JADNYI010000829.1:0-13124 GCA_015501065.1 Infundibulicybe gibba
GTGGTCTATCCAGTGGCTGATGGGTGGCGCATAATCACGCTTATGCTCTCCTGTGATTGGCCCCCATAATCCAATCATGTTGGTAGTTAGCAGCGGTATTATGGGGGACAATCAAGTCGCACTAAAACCAGATGCAGCCTAGGGGCGGCCGGTGTACGTATGCGCCAAGTGAGTCAAGCCTACACGTCGTCGCGGCATTCACACCCACGAATTAGTGGCACATACTGGTGCCGCGAGTCATATGCATGGGACTTTGAGAAAATTGAGAGCCGCGGCGACACGTCACAACTCGTCACCGCGGACAGTCGACTCGACTCCAGGGACGGGTCGGGCCTCAATCTTCGAGGAATGAATGATGAAGGATGCATGACTCAATGGTCCCGCCAAAAAAAAAAATGAAAAAGCAAAAAATAAAAAGGAGGATAGTAACCATGATGAGTTCTCGTGCTGCGGCCGGCACAGTATCTCATGCTAAGATTCTATTATGTACATATTACGTGCAGTGAAGGGGGCGGGAGTGAGAACCCCGCAAGGGAACCAAACCAAGCGGCACTGCGCATGCACAGCCCCGGCGTGTACATGGTACGCAGCACCGTGGGGGTGCATCTCAGAGTCCAGGCCTGACAGCTCACACGAGTATAGAATGGAATAGAATGGAAACGTCGCGCTGGGTAGTAAGCAGCTGCTCAAGAGCACATGGTATTTATAATGTTATTAGGATGCATTGTCATGCGCTTCCTGAATACTAGGCATCGCGACACTACTATGATTAGTTTGGACGCCCCGAGCAGTAGGATATCCAATCAGGCCGGGGCACAGTCAAGCGCCGATGTATATCAACCACATAGCACTACTGTCCAAGCCTGTACAATATAGTGCGCCACTGCGCACTTTGCGGTGACGCGTGATGTATAGTTTGGAGCGAACCAACTGGCCTTCTATTTGCCACAAGCAGACAACACAGAAGCAATGCTACTTCTCAGGGAGGGTGTGGGGTGGCAGTACGCCGAGTGCATCAGACCCGTGGCTCTGCCTATTCCGAATCCGAGTACTATGGGACCACGTGACGGTGTTTGCGGAGAGGGCGGGGATGGGTAATCCTGACAGACATTAGGCGCCAGGGGTTAAATTAGCGGGCATTGCTGAGCGCTGCGTTTGCGGTAGTTGGGAAGGGCGTATGCGCCTGTCTCCGTTGCTAGGTGAAGCAATGATGGGCAAAGTCTATCGTGCTGCCGTCAGCCGAGTCGAGCAGCTTGTTTCAATGTATGTGTGCGCCTGATTCCTTGCTTATCGGCGTTAGACGTTTGTGGATGGTTGTCCACGGACATTCTTATATCATCACCGCACCATCACTAAATGCGTCGGCAGAAGTACCTTTGTGGGTGCAGCGGTTGCCTACAGTGGCGATACGAGGGTACGGAGGTCCGGTGTTTTCTCTGTAGGTTCAAGGCACCTTACGCACGCAACACTCTTTTCTGCAGATGCCAATCATGCCAAGGGCCAATGCGGGAGGGCCTCGGAAAATACCCCTGCGGCGACTAAGCGGCGACTCGCATTCGCAGCGAGCTTGAGCCGGAGAGCGAATGCACATATAGGCGTATTGGAAGCATACACACACACTTCGCCGTACGTGTCGAGTTCCGGTGCGCACCGCTCCAGTCTCCGCAAAGAGGCGCGGAACACCGGGTCGGGTGTTCTTGGCCTGGGACGCGCTGCTCATAGTTATCCAAACGATAATTTTGGCATCCGGGTTATTTTGGGCCCCCCGGATCGGATCAGCTCGGGACGTGGGATGCATGTGGGGTGGGGGCGAATATAGAGTGGGGCTGGCTTCGTCGACATGTCCAGCACGCACAAGCATAAGCGCGTTAAGCGGTGGGTGGCGCGAGCTGGTCGTGGGCCCATGTGATCCCGGGCACGAGTGAGCCGGCGCGAGAATGCGCTCGGGGTCTGTGGATCTGGGTGCATGTGATCTAGGTGGAGCAGTGGATTCCATGGGGTTTGATACTAGATGGCAGTTCAGGTCAGGTCAAAAAGTACTGTCAGTGGGACGGAGATTTCATGTCGGATGTACAGAATGGGAACGACGGCGTAATTAGAGTTCCTGAGTCCGTCGAGCAATAGACATTGGACATCTCACGCCCTGGTTTGACGGGCAAACCCGAGCCAATTCTCGTCAAAATGAATTCGGGGCGTGCCTGGCGCATGCGTGCGCAGAATTTCAATTGGACGGGTCTATTATGTGTTCATTCAAGTTCTGCATTTTTGTTCCTGTTATCGATATTGCCTCAGGTTATCAATCCATCGCCAGAACGTACGTTGTGCGATTACGATACCAGATTAGATAATGGCCTACTCGCGTCCCGCAGGGTGCGGCGTGTGACTCCGGATGCGGGTAGATCTCGTCCACTGCTTATGGGTGCTGTCGCGGTTGGTGGGCCGTGGCTACCGGAATGATGCCAACCGGTACATAGGCACGCAAGCCACGAGACAGTGTTTGGTAGCAACATCGGAGACAAATACAGGCACAAGTCAACCACGACATACGGGCCGGTTTGCGATCCGGAACTTGTGATATGTATGTATGTCAGTGGTTCGACTGATTTTAATTTTGATGATGCCATTTCCCTGTATATCGTACGATGAACAGGATGCGTCTCCCATGGAATTTACAAAATATTGCCATTCCGATATTGCTGATCTAGGCCCCTTGGTAGCACTCACGGCTGTAACTCAGCTGGTCGTCACCCTGCCGTGAATTCAATTGTAAAAGCCGGCCGCGCGACTCCGTCCTCGCCGCAGCTCAGCCTCGGCAATAAAGTCAGCAATTATGAGGGTCAGTTACCGTGGGTGGGTGTTTCGCCCGGGCGCCCACGTCAACGAGTATAGTAGGTTCTGCATGTGAAATTCGGTCAGCCCATCCCGCTGCGGGATATTAGTGAAAAATCACACCTCTAGAGGCCAATCTATTAGGCAATATCCAATATTGAATGCATTGTTTTTTGGTGATGATCTGTATATATATGTGGCAACCAGGTAATACAAAAGGTCCATTATTTAAGGGTGCAGGGCGACTCGGCGAGCGGCTAAAAATGGTTTTTCCTCGGTGGAGGTCAATCGTCATCATTTGAACCCTGCCGCGGAGGTGAAGCCGAGGGTGAAACGCGCAGCAAATGCATGGCAACCAGAACGTCAGTGTCGTAATGGATGGTATTTGTTATAACTGCGAGTCGCCCAGTACTCCTACTCGGACTCCGAAAGTGCGGTGGATCGTGGCTTTGAAGTGCTGAAATGTCACCAGGAGTATCTGCCAGCTATTGTTAACGTTGCTTAGGCAGTGTATCACCGGTTCACTGGTGATCATCGTTACTGGACTACGGTTGCAGGGTGGTGATAGCTCATGATACTGAGCCTGGTTCGCCACTACAGGGGCCACCCAGCCTCCTTCGCATCTTGGAAATCGCATGGGTGGGCAATTCTCTAGGTGATGTGTTCATATATTGAAACATGCTTCGATCTTATCAACAAAAGAAAATGACGCATTGCCGCCTTACCGCTACCCCTGGTCGGAAATACTCCGGGTCTGCCCCCATAGGCCATGTGCAGTGGAGATCATGCTGCGCTATCAGTTGAGGGGTTCTGGAGTGGTTGGAGAAGGGGGCCTGGGGGTCTAGCCCAAAGGGTAGGTGCAGATGTGATATTGATTTTGCCAGTCATTCGCGCATCGAGCCGCTAATCAACTTAGTTCCCGAGATCGGCGTCAGTTTTGGTGAGCCAAGAAGTCGGCCATCAGTTGTGTCAGCCCAGACAGATTGACGACTGGCGACAGGCAGGCAAATCGGTGACTGAGTCTGTTGGCTAGGATAGTATAAAGTGGTGACAAAACACACAAAGAGCTGAGGAATGACAAGGTAGGGGTCCATCCGCGCGGGTAACTGAGGGCGATAAGGGAAGATTTCCAAACTGATGCATCGTTAGAATCAAGTTCAATAATAAAATACAACGTATCAACCAATCACGTGGCCCCAGATCATAAGCCATTCAATGATCCATCACCCCAAACACGGTGAAACCAACAATGAACCATTGCGACGATCAGGTGAAAAAGCTGATGTGTGATGGCCGAGCGGATTGCCTCGAGGCAGGGTGTCTATTGTACGAACCACAAGACAGACTGACAGTTGATTCGTGATTAATTATCTGTTTGGAAAGGATGATTTTACTGCCAACTGATACTGCCCACGGGTGCACACGAAGAGCTGTATTCCATCATCACGAGTGCGGCATCGAAAGAACACACCGGCGGGGAATCTATTTCTTGTCCAAGCGAAGTTTTATCGAGCTCCAAGCAAGCATTCGCGCAGAGTGAACTGGGTCAAATGATGACCGGGAGGGTGTGGGGAACAGGCGAAGGTATGGCGAAAAAGGCAAATGCGGCATGGATGATTGGGCACGGCCGTTATTCGGGCTACGCATGACTGACTTGGCAGCGCGAATGTTCATTTTTCTGATGGAGGCGGCTGACCAGATTGGGATAATAACCAAGCGAGAGGGTAGCTGGAAGGGCCTCCACCGCCGAGAATTCGGATTGAGAGGCGGCCGCGGCTAACGTGAACGATCATGGGTCGGTTTACCACTCTCATGCTAATTCCGAGGTGATAGCTGAGCAGCGAAGAGCTGGTGCATATCTCCAGGGTCGGCCGGAAATAAACACCCAGGCAAAAGATGGAGAGGGCCGCAGATGTGATGCGTTGCTAAAGTGATATTATGTCCAATTCCGATATGGTGTTGGAGGAGGGGCCACTTTAGAACACATTTTGAACCAGTCGAGCCGCTAATGTTTGGTATTGAGAAGTTGTGGAGTAAACCCCACCATCGTTTAGTCCGGTGCTGGCCGGGCCTAGTTCTCCTACTAGCCAGTTTGGTGTACTCACACAAAGTGACGCAGCGGATCCGAAGTATGAATAAAGCTGTATCCTATTTCAGAAAATGAGACTTGAATCATCCTCTGTCCATCCGCTCGCGGACCCGGAAGAGTCAGGCGTTGGAGTTGTATTGTCAAGCAAGTTGACAACAGAGGCTGTGACACTGTCATGGGTGAGGAAGGCCGTGACAGGTTACGCGTTCAGAGACCACCACATTTGAAAGTCTCTGAGCCCACGGACCTCCTTCTCCACCAACCCCGACGACGTCCCGGCGGCGATGGCGACGTCTTTCGCAGCCTATGCATCCCAATTCTTGAACAGGCAGACTGGTACGGCCAGCATGTCAACCTCACAGCCCATGTTTTTTTCGTTTTCCACAGAAAACGGATCCCGTGCCGGTAATAATCCGGACACCGATCTCGACGACTTCGACGACCCCCACCTACGTTCAAGTGGTATGAGCAGAGCAGAACATGCTCGGGATGACGACGAGGATCCATATTTGCGTTTGGATGAGGATGAGCACTTTGGCAGGGCAGGGCACGACCCCAGAAGCCATAATTCGCAGTCGATTCCACTCATATCCTCTGATTATGGCGGTTCGGAAAGTCCTGGGTCTCCGAAGGGATGGCTAGCGCACCAGGCGTCGCCATTGAGACCTCGTTCCCCATCGCCGACCCCTTCGGACTCGACAGACTCTGGCCCGCCCCCTGACCTGCTCGTTCCTAACGTAGCTCAGACCCGTGCCCCTCCACCCCACCATTGGCTCAGCAGGTACCCCTATCGCTGTCTCTTACGGAGTCTCTTCTGCCTCGAGATGGACGTTCGAGGCCATTAGACGTATTCTCACTTCCCGATCCACGACATACTCCCAGAGGGCGGCGGAAGTATCATGATTCTATCTGGACCGCCGTGTGGCTTGCTGGTGTATCTTTTTGTTTATTCTTCTCTATTCTCCTTCTCTTCCTCACCAGGAAACCGAAGAAGGCACCAACCGCCCCCCTCCCATATACGACGCTACTCCCACAGTACCAATGCTAACTATCCTTACCTTCTTGAGCGCTTTGGTTGCATACACCCATATATTTCTGTTACGGATATTCGCTCGGCCTGTAATGATCGCGACCTCGCTTTTTATTCCGGCGACCCTTTTCATTTCCGCGATATGGGCGTTTATAGGAAGTTTTATGTGGGATGGTGATAATGAGCCAACCTGGGGTGAACAACTGGGTGAGTAATTTGTTCTCGGTATCACTCTTCTTTCGCAGCCTTGGCTTGCTTGTGGACCCATCATCAAGGGAAACCACCACGATCCCTGGGATCTTGAATATAAAGATAGAGTCGGTCGCACCCGCTATGGCTCGGTCTGGTTCCAAGACTCGGTGCCTCTCTCCCAGTCCATTTCATTTGAATTCCATATAGATGCAATACGAACCAGCTAACTCTATTTCAGGCTACGCCTTTTCTCTATCATTCCCCTCGTGCTATCAATTATTACGGCACGACGACTCGTAAATCTCCCACAAGCTATCCATACGACATCCTCCACCCTCAATCTCACGACTCAATTACTCATCGCAAACCCCTTCCTTCTCGCGCTTTCCCCCGCAATTCTTCTTATCACTCTCATCGCATCTATACCATTCTTGACTCTGATATTCCGGCTGCTTCTAATCGGCTACTTGTCTCACCCTTATCCTGGTAGTCCTGCGTGGGAATGGCACGTCAGAGGGTGGGCGAACTGGGCAATTGCCGCAACCGTTGCGGTATGGTTATGGAGCTGGGGCGTTGCTCGGGGCATACTACGGATGACATGTGCGAGCGTTATCGGAGCCTGGTACTTTGCCAAGTGAGATCTACTTTTCTTGGGCCTACTTTCCATCATTCAAATTTTTTTTTAGCCCAGACGCTTTCCCCCACCTCCGATGTCTACCCACACTATCCATGCAGCCCTGACCCGTTCAACAGGTCCTTCACTAGGCACTACCGTACTTTCCGCACTCATCCTGACAACCGTACGACTACTCACGCTATTGACTCTCTTCCTCCACCGGCTCCCCTTGTATATCCCCGCTCGTGCTTTTTTCCTAGTCACTGGGATCAAAATGGCGATCGGTTACTTGGAGAACGCCACAACCGCATTAAGCAAGTACGCCCTCATCTATGTGGGATTGGTCGGCGATCCTTTCATGCCGAGCGCAAAGCGGGCCAGAGCATTGACCGCGAGCGTTGAGGTCAAGGCGGGGAGATTGAGAAGTAAAGCGTTTAGCGCTGAACGTGAGTCACCTGTTCTTGGGGTTGTTTCACTCACCAAAGGAGATCCACCAGCACCATTGACACTGTTAACTGTCGCACCGCTGACATTGACATTTCCTTTTGCACTTACCACATATCTATTTGTCGCACATACTTTGAATGCTCCGGAACAAGCGCTGGGTGCCGCGATACTTGCTGGTGGTGTCACGGCCCTGGTTGGCTTGTTTTGTGTAGGTCTGGTGAAAGACGCGTACGCCAAGTTTTTCTCCGGTTCGTTCGTGCTGGTTATTCACGCCTATTTTAGTGCGGATACTCTTTATATATGTTATTGTATCGATAAGGATATGGGGGAACGGCGAAGGGAAGAGGTCTTTGCAACGGTAGGTTTTGCTATGGAAATCGCGGATAGCTTTCTCACTCTATTGATCTAGTTCGAATATGGTAGTCAACCCCAGAGCCGGGGGCGCCAGCAACCGGCAACTCCATCACGACGCGCTCAATCCCCCCGAGGTCTCAACCCATCCAACTCGGGGCCGAAGGGCGCACCATCCCGCGCGGACCAGGCCTACCGGAAGGGTGAGATCTATCCGGAACCGCGGCAGCCTAGACAACAGCTCGTTGCGTCCACATCCACCTTGCAACAAACACAACGTATGCCGTTGCCCCCTCCCCCACCCGCGCCTGTAGTCGAGGAAGTGGACGAGGATCTTGATCCGTTCGAGCAGAGTTACCTCGAAGATAATCCACAGCTTCTTCCAGCTGCACGTCCCTTATCACCACCCTTCTCCGAGCAGCAACAGCAGCAGTCGTCGCCGCCGCCGCGTATGCAAACAAGCCGAGAACTCAACATGAAGTCACCGATACCCTATTCTGTGGGGCCCGGCACGCCAGACGACGACAGTGACCTCGAAGCAGGTAGCTCACAGTTTTTCCCTGGCTCAGGCCTATTCCAGTGACGCCCTCCGCATGGACAGCCGCGAGAATCCTATCTCATTTAGACCGGTAATATCAATGGGCCTTTCCATTCGAATTGTACATAGCACGCCACCGCAATGAACCATTCATGTATCTATTATAATATAGCCCCCGGATATCTTGTTTCCGCTCCGCTCGAGGCGAGCGCCACGTAGATGGCAGGCAGAGACCGCGGTCAGGGCGCCTCGAACCACCGTTTTGCGCGACTCAGGACGGGTGCTGCATAGAAGACCAGACGACGTGCCAATCCGCGCTATCACAGGAGCCTTGTGACCCGTCCGAATTTGGTCGGTGCAAGGCTTATTGTTAGAAAGTCTGGAGGCGCGCTTTGGAATGCAGGATCCTGGGCACATGCACATCCTTAGCCCCATTCTTGGTGCTGGTATCCTAATAAGGAGTTGAGCTTGAGGTAATGTCGTCATGGTTGAAAGAAACCAGACATACCTGTATTGGTGAATTGAACCACCTGGTTCTTCCGCATAGCCATTGTCAAACCGAATAGTTGGAGGGAGCAGTTGACCACCGTTCGTAAAAGAAGCTCCCCTGGTCGTCTAGGTATTCGAAGAACACCTGGTATACGAGAGACTCCCAGGCACTCCAGTGTGATATCTTGAAGTTGCCCTTTCTCGTCGTAATGCGTTACTAACCTAGCTAGAGCAAGAGAGGGGGGGCGCAAATACACAGTGTGGGTTATCCAGTCATTGTTATCTCCGTCGCTCCTTTGGGGTGTCGTGCCAGATAAATCCAATATTGGCGTCTGGGGGGACCAGGTGGCTTGCGTTGCGTAAAAACGTGGACGCATTGGGCTCAAGGGTGGGCCATACGTGGACAGCACCACCAATAATTTGGGCGAATCCTGCCATAGGTTATAAGTGGTTCAGTGAATAAAATATAAAACAAATACCGTAGAGTCTATTCCCATTGGCCATTATTTGAACAGGACCATACGGCTGATGGATTGTAAAATTACTGCGTACGGGGAATATGCGAACGATACACAATATCTATGTCGAGGCACGGGCATATCCAAGCCAGGAAAAAGGTAGGTTACTAAGATAGAAATAAGGGTTTAACGTTTAATACCAGGATAAAATCGGCGCACAGCGCGATACCCGGGAGAAGTTGGGACGCGAGTTAATTCAATTCATGGCCACGCATCTGGCGGGACATTCGCCCGATTTCTTTCCAATGGTGCCTGGGTCCTATTACGTTGAGCGATTCCGGAACACTAGCACCCTTACATTCCTAATGGAAAACCCGCTGGCGGGTTCACATAGATAAGGTTGTTTGTTGCGGTGGATGACCCCGATGTACCAACAGTTGCTCTGCCCTCGGTTGTCTATGCAATCTTATCTTGCAATTCTGGACTAATTTTGGCTTCAGCTAGAAGCGTATCAGAATACTTCAGTCTGGTTGAATCAATTTTCAACATTCCTTAACGATATAAGAGCATCTATCAAGCGATTAGGATTTCCAAGAGAGCATTGGACGAGGTTACCGTATGCATCATTCGTAGGGGGTACCAGTATGACAACTGCAGCGTCGAATCTCGGCGTCCACAAAGAGTCATTGTGCTGGCCAAGTGCTCTCTGTCATAGCGACGCCAAGTTTCCGTATTGTGGTCATGGGGAAGATGAAGGGGAGCCTGGGCGAAACGGAAGCCTAGACTCCGACGTCTCCATTATGGCAACACCAAATTTCTGTACTGTGGTTGGGTAGGCCCGAGGTCGAATTAATCTTAGCAAAATGACGGGCGGGAGCCTCCGAACTCGCAAGGTCTTCCGAGACTCTAAGGGTGTTCCGAAACTTTTGGAGATTTTCTGAGACTCCAGGTCGGAAGGTTTTCATAGGGCGCGCGAGACAAAACTTGCACGCGGTCTGAAATCTCAGCTACGCCCTCGTCGATCTCCTTCCCCCGTATTTACCACGATTATTGAGGTTAAAGCGGCATGGGGATTGGGGAATACTATCAGACATTCAGTGCGCAGCCCTGTTGACAGTGGAGGAGGCAGATGGGGGATATTAGATAGATATTATTAGATATGTATGGTGTATGTATGGTTGTATGAGGAACAATCCTCGAATGTAACAACTGGACGCGCTTACATAATCAGTAAAGCGCAAATTTCTAAGTTAATAATCCTGAGTAAGCTTGCATCTCAACAAGCCCGCCTACCAAACATGCACATTGGCACTGCCATTTCAATCTTGCTCTCTCCTCCGGGGGCTCCTGCTTCCTCGAAACAATATGGGGGTCTTTGTATTGTATTTCGAGTTTCTCGTGCCTGCCACAATGTTACAAGCCTTCCCATATAAAATCGACGAGGTCTAGTGAGCCTGGATTCCAACTCCACGGGGGTTTTTGGCCCCACGATTTATCACCCTAGTATCGTCCAGCCCCTACACACCTACACCCGCGACAATGTCGCATAATTGAGTTTGTGAATCACAAACCTTCTGGCACCCAACTCAACTCACGTTTCTTACTTTCCGAATGTCCTGCCAGTGCTTAATCCATGGTCCCTAATTCTTTCAATTGTTCTTGGCCACTTTTTTCGGTTCACGGATTTTGAGCATACGGGGCCCAGACTCGCCCAGTGGGCTCCTACCCACTTGTTCATAGCCCACAGTCCACCCTTTCTCGGCTGTTGGGGCGGCATCCGAGTCTACTGGACAGGGAGAACATACATGCTTGCACATGCTTGTCTGGTGCTCGTGATAGCATGCTGCTAGGTGGTGGATACGAGTGGGTTTTTCCTCTTTTGGGGGCGAAGATGGAGGTGAGGGAAAGAAGCGTCAGCTGGATGGATCTGGCAAATGTTGGGCAAATGTTTTTGCCCACTCAAAACGGCTAAATATATATATATTTATACGGGCAGCGTTGAATACCGAGATGCGAAAGAGCGAATAAACGTTGCGGGCGGGGGCACCGGCTGCATAATATCTTGGGTCCCAGTGGCCGCCTGAAACTGGATCCCAGTAGGTACGGTGGGGTTGACCCCTGCCCCTGGCTGAATGCTGGTGCGATTGTTTAGCGACACAAGTAGCGTTATGGAGTACCACTTCGTTGCCGTACTAGAAGACAGTGGTGAAAGATCCAAATAAAAGGAAAATATCATCGCAACGATGTTCACAGTTGCTTATGGGTGCGAATCGTTGGCCTTAGCATAGCGATCGAATTTTGGGGTCTCACCTAAGACTATGCCATTCTCTACGGTTACCCGCAGAAGATTCCAGGTAATTTTATGCGTCTTCTTGCTACCTTCGCTACCCCGGCGGGCCCGAAGAAGCTTAGAACATGAGTGTTACTGTTGGTTTATCAAGGATTTAGGGAGCGATTTTAAACTTACCCAAAGAATTAGACAGATGGCAATGACCACATCGCACGCGAGGGCGACAACAGTGTTTATCTAGAAGCGTTACACATCAGTGAGTACTATCGGGGATAAGGAGCTCGACGGAGGTTTACCCTTGCAACAACCAAGCCTCTACCAGTCCCAGTATGCAGCTCTTCGCTGACCTTCATGAGGACCGCACTAACTTCACCAACAACGAGCTGGGTTACAGACAGCTGTGAATATAATCGGTGGGTCATTATACCTTATATAATGGGGAGTAAAACGCACAATGATTATGACCAACCCGAGTTTCCATGAGTTGTACAGAACGCTGATGCGATGGGCATAGAACACTTGAACAGAAAACATCACTGTAGTTAATACACAATTACCGAATGAAATCAAACAATCCAACAGAAAAGAATTGACCAATTGGACTAAGGACAAGTGCATATATCCAGACGGTTCGAATGGGTATGAGTATTGCAACATTTCCGAACCCGGTCGAGAAAACCACATAGGCGTCGTAGATTGTCAGACCAGTCTGGGCAATCTCCACAAGATACACCCGCCCACGAGGGATTTTATGAGAATCCTGTCCTTTGGGAATGATGAATAATAAAAGTCTGTTTGAAGGTGACTGGTGAGTAATTCCACCCACTACATCATGTTGAACTTATGTATTCTGGCCACGTACATATCTGAACCGTGAGGGCACCAAAGAGGCATGAATTAAGGAGAAATCCAATCAGCTTTGGTAATATCGATCAACCGTTGCTCAACTGCTTGGTCATCTAGACCAACCAGTGGACCAGTCCTGAAATCCAAAGTCAGCTATGAGACAACAATAATACAGATCTCATACATCGCTAGTAAGGCCGACTCCATTGAATTTGCCATTTCTTCGTGAAACTACCCGCAAGCCGCGCGGAAAGATGAGGGGTTCAAAAGCACAGCTTTCCTCGCTGTTTTGCAAATTGGCCCTTTATACACGAGAAGCATCTATTCATGGATAGCGATGTCCTTGAACACTGAAACCATCAACCTCGGGGCACTTTCATAATAATCATATAATCATCACAACGATCTATGAGTGGGCTGTGGAATATGACGTGTCTATAATAACACCAATTGGTGCCAGCGATTTTTAGATAGATTCCAGTGAGCCATACCGGATCACACTGTAGCATGTATGATTCCTTGGCTCCGCAACATGGATTCGAGCCGCCGCTTGCGGGTCATGGGTCTATTCTTGGTGTGCGATTAGTGGGCGTCCAGAAGAGAGAGGTGGCGTCGGGCAACCATCAGACTTCGGGGTTAGTTATGATAACCAAGCTTTTAGAAAGTTCCGGGTTCGGAAACACCGCCCCACTCCGGTGGCCCCATCCCGGCCGGTCTAGCCACCCAAACAATGCATGACATAAGGCCCACTGCGCAAGACCCCGCAGTCGAAATTCACCGTCGATGGCAGCATGCGCTTATGGGCACGGGCATTGTGATGCAGTCATGGTATATGTAGCTCATGTTTAGCAATGTTAGTTGGGCTCGGCGGGGCGGCCACCGGGGCGGTGGGGCGGTCTTTCCAATACCGGAATGTTCTCCAAGCTTTAGTGGCCGAGTTGGATTCCGT
>JADNYI010000083.1:0-175657 GCA_015501065.1 Infundibulicybe gibba
GGCGGTGTGGTCGGGGCATTCTTTGTCTGGTAGAGGTCGATTTTACTTTAAAGGGTGGGGTTTTTTTACATTACATCATTTAATATAGTAGGGAATGATCCCCGTGAACTTCCTCGATCGTGAGCGCACACCCATCGCTATAGGCGGCGCTGCCACGGGCGCAATTCTCTTTCGTCACGAGCAAACGAGAACCCCGCCTGCCACTGATGATTCGGAAATGATATCCCTTCCTCGCACCCTTGTTCAGTTATGGGAGTCCAGGGTGCATCCCTATCCACGTTTCGGTATAGTCATGGCCATGGTTTTGAATTATCTCCAGAAAATTTGAGGATATTTTACTCATGTTGCCATAAACGTGCACTGGTCTACGGAACTTTCCAGGAAGCGTTCCCCCCCTTTGGGCGTGAACAATATTAAGTGCTGGTATACTAGCCCCAGCTACCCATGAAGGATACCTCGATTTCGCCAAGGCGTGATTCCCGTCGTCATGCGTTGCGCGACCCAGATTCATAATACAACAGGCGGGTAAATAATGTGGGATTTATCGATATCATCGGCATCTCCCGCCAAAATACCGGCCGTGAGCGATGTGATGACGGTAGTTCATTCTGAGAAAATGGTCAGCACCCAAGGGCAAGTTTGAGAGAATAGTATGGGTTAGTCCTACCTTGCCAAAATTAACACTAGCATGGAATGTAGAATTCAATCGGGTTGTTTCATCCTGTTCGACTTCCTGGTACCCATGACGATCATCGTTGTCGCTGTCGAGTATGATTGGGTTGCCATGTGCATCGAGTGGGACGGCAGATTCCATAGATTCGCGATATTTATAAAAGGTGAATAAACCAATTCCTAGACCGATGAATATAAGTTATAGCTTCAAACATAAGATACTCTCCTCACCGCAAATGGTGATGGATACGCCGGTGATATTGAGTAGGTTGAGGTTATCGCCGAAATACCACGCAGCCATTAAAATTGTTGTCACTTCCTTTGCAACCCCAGTAATCGACATGGCCACCACGCCTGCACGCTGCAAAATACTACGGTACTTCATCAGGCCGTTCTCGCGTTGTATGGAGTTAAATTTACGCACTAAAATTCACTCATGATCACGCCGAAACTAAGAATTCCTGGGAAAATCAGGAAGAACAGGGTGGCAATTGTCTTGTCGGTTCTGGAAAAAACCTTCACCCAGCCTTCAAATATTATGCTGACAATGGCAAGTGTGAGTCCCATCGCAGGAGCAAGCCAATACACGGTGGCCGCTGGGTTGTCTAAACCCATTGTTTTATCTCTCAGAAGCAACTGTGTCAGGCTTCCACGGATTCCAGTGAAGGTGTTAGCAGCGAGCACGAGAATGAAGCCTTCCAAGATGAACTGGGTTTCGGCCGCGACTAGCAAGAGCACACCCGAAAATGTTAGGAGAATGACTCCAACCAACCGCCAGGAGAACCGCTCGAGGCGGAAGAGGAAAGCGAACACGAGAACGAACATTAACGTGGAAGACCTGCACATCGCTGGTTACAGATTAGGTCGTGGCCACCCCCAGCGCTAAAGGACCTACTGTAGAATGATAAGGTTATAGTTTTGAGGGATAGGTTTGCTAAACCTATATCGAGGCCGGTGGCCATTGCGGTGGGAACGACTTTTTTCCTGCACTACTCCGTCAGCAATCGTGTAAATAGGACCTGTGCCAATGGTGTAAGCATGTCAGTGCATGGAGCTGGACGCACGCCTATGGCCGATACACTATCTGATCAAGTGGAAGCTGGTTGCGGTGGCTTATGCCAACGCATTAAACCTCTGCCGCCAAACACGAGCGCCGATGGCGCCAGGAGCTATGAATGGCTAAGGGAAATAACTCACCTATAGGCCGCACGCGTCGGGCTCCGCTCGGGACGAAAGTGATGGGGCCAGGTGACCGCATGGCAGCCGCGAGACCGAATTGCACAAGCATGTTCAATGTCGTTACAAACAGTGGGAATGGGAACGCAAAATGATCAGGAGAGAACATCCATTTGTTATAAAGCGATAACATCGTGGCAAAGAGGAACCTAGGCGCGTAGTAGATGAGCGGATTTCGTTCCAGTGGAACGCGATGTCTTTGAACGTGAACCGTACCAGAATGCGATAAAGAGTGCATTTATGACAGCATTCCTCCACCATATCCGTTTCTTCTCGCGACCGATGAGATATAGAAATCTCTATCGTATGCCTCGTTTTGAGTTTCTTCTTCAGAGCTCAACGAAACCCGAGGCACCGGTGGGGAATGGCTCGTCAGGCAGCGTAGGATGGTGGTGGACCTGTGTCATGAAGTTTAAG
Source organism: Infundibulicybe gibba (assembly GCA_015501065.1). NCBI lineage: Eukaryota > Fungi > Basidiomycota > Agaricomycetes > Agaricales > Omphalinaceae > Infundibulicybe > Infundibulicybe gibba. The sequence continues at coordinate 2,326 of JADNYI010000083.1, forward strand.
GGCGGGTCGTGTGAACCCATAGCTGTTATCAAACATACAGAATGGTGTCACGCGATGCGGGCTATGCCAGAGGGACAATAAGTTCAACAGGTAAAATCGGTGGCAACAGCCCAAGGTGGTGGCAACCCAGATTCATCCAATTCAGACGATGTGACGGCTACGTGACTTCTACTTACTCAACAATCCCAGGGTCATAAGAGTCAGACCGGATGCATGATCGATGATCATTATCATTATGTATGATTTGAATTGAATCATTCAACCAGTCGCCGCTTTTGCCATACCAGTGGATTGCCCGGAATTCCAACTCGGCGCGGGGAATACCAGAAGAAATGTTTGTTGGACAAGTAATGTTGGATGATACATTGGATGTTTTCTCTTTCAACGATAATCAAAGAACCCTTGAAGTTTGCAATTTTCTCCATGCTTGGTGAACGCGAGCAGCTTGTCCCCCCGAACATCCACATTGTTCTTCGGCTCTACGGAGAAAATACGTAAGCACATATCGACGCAATGTAGGAACGGACACCTCGCCGGCCTTTTCCACCTCGATCCTTAGCTCCAGATCAAGTGCGACGGTTAGGCGAATCTCCGGGGGCGGCACGGCGGCACGGCGTGGGGCGCGTTGATCTCCCGCTGGTATTTTAATGGCGAAGGAGGAAAGTATTACCTCAGCTGCGACAGGTATTCGTGGTGGCCGCAGCTCACGATGACGAAATGACATCCATTCTGATTGCTCCTCGCCGCTCAAACTGTCTTTCCTCAGAGAGAAGTCGCCCTCGCCATATTATCAGCGGGCCCTAGGGGCCTGGGCCCTCGGAAGGAATTATCTGAAACATTTGGGCAAGTTTATAGGCCCCTAAACACGTCCCATTGTGGGTGGACTACATGTGATAATGCACGAACCAGCGCATGCCATAATATCAACATGGACCACCTATGTTAGGAATAGTATTGCCAAGTTGAAGATTGCCCAGATGAGACTGGAACACGGCAGTTACTACGCCTCGATGTCTTCAAAGAACCAGCAAGGCTCCTCGTCGAAGCCCTCGCCAATCATGAGTCGCTTCAGCGCTGCCATCTGCTCGCCTCCCGGAATCAAACTGTCGTCTATACATGCGCTCCTCACGAGGGCCATCATGTACAGCCCGCACTTGAAACTCGTGATATGCGCGCCGGGGTATATCCGTGCGCATTTCGCGGAGAGGTCCTCGGAGGCAGCCCTACCCATGAGCATACGGAGAGCAACAGCCCCTCCAGATTGCCCACGGGCGATGGGGATGCCGGAAAGTGTCATGAATCGCAAGGTATATTCGAACATTTGGTCATAAGCGAGGGGGAACCCGAAGGAGACGGGCCCGCGGAGGGCTTTCTGAGATGATGGCGATGTTGCTATTTCCATTCAATATTCAATCTTCATATGCAGAGAGGGAACTGACGTACTCATTGCGAATAAAAATTAATGCGGGAAGCTGGAGGTAGTATAGGGTTTAAATAGTCTCCTTATATGAGCTCCTATGTATGAGTGGAGGAAATAGCGGTAAGGGGGCTGTCGGATAGCGCTGTCTATTATTACCGTCACTATGTGATTCCAGCAGTTAGGAGAGGAGAGTAGCAGAAGAGGAGCTGTCGTGTCATTATGAGCGCTGGTGAGACTGTCAAGACTTTTCTTGCTCACACAAACTAGCGTTCTTGCTCCAAGCCTGGTTGTAGGAGCCCAGAGTATATTTCTGATCCATATTGACTATGGTTCAGAGTAAATTAAGTACTGGTGCAATCACAGCCATAATTTGATTCAAATTCATCTGGTACCATATACAGATCGCCCGCGAGCTGGTACAATCCACCCATGAGAAAAGTATTCCTTTCCCGCGGGCGTGAGCAACATTTCCAGCCCTGGTGCCTATAAAGCGTACCCCGATGTTGTGGTGGTTCGAGCTTGGTACTTAGTAGCAAACGCCCCCTAGCCACCAGCCTTGATGCCATATGCGCTACCAATTGGCTGTGTAAGTCGGCTGTCAGTAAAGAAAAGGAGTCTGCATTCACAAGCTTCATTCCGACGGCTCGAGGTTTTGAACTGAAGCCCTTATTGGCCGCGAACTCCTCAGCGCCACCATCTGCTCGCCTTTCGGAATGAATTCGTCCGAGCGTATAGCTGTCGAATATATCTCGCCCAAGCAATCGTGAGACGCGCGTTGGGACATATACAGTTGCATTTCGTGCGGAGATGGTGGGTCGCGTTGCCTACCACCTACGTTTCACAAGCTAAATTCGCGTTGCAGTCGTATACGACTGTAGACGCGAATTTAGAACATGAGTCAAAGATATCGGACCATGTGAAAATACCGCACCTAAGTGATGAACACGTCAAAAAAGTATCAACCGGTTCCCAACCCAGAAGCGCTGTGAGTGCTAGAAACCAAGTTCTAAGCAGAAGGGAAAAGTAGTGCAGCGGTAAGAGGATGGTCGAGGCGCCGCGTAGGAAATTGGACGCAGAAAGCGTAGAGCAGGAGAGCTCCCTGCGGAAAACTGAGGGCATAACAAGGAAAAACGCGCTGAGAAACTTACATAGACCCTGTAAATAGGTCTATCCTATCATCGCCAGCCTCCTATGTGCATGAGGAAAAACGCCGAATTGCGTTATCGCGAGCACAGCCGTCGCACTCGAAGCTCAGGCAGCCCGAAAATTCTAAAAGAAAAGTGTGTGGAATGGCGGCCTCGGACTTTTCCGAATGGGAACCCCCGACCTGGACCGAAGCCTAGGAATGATCATCCCGGCCCGACTCGGAACGTTTAACCGGTATCCTTCTAAACCCACGAGCCCGACCAACCAAGCTGCCAGTAAGGGCGAGTAAATCCATCAGGGCATAAAACGCAGGTTCATGGGTGCGACACTGCGAACATCGTGTTCAACCTCACGATGTTTATATAGAACTGGCTCGCGTCGACTCGAGCTCACTCGATTCTACCATCGGCGACAGAGTTATCCGCACCCGATGTCCTCTTCCCTCCTTTAAGGTGTGATGCCCTATGCATTTCTTCGAACAACTAGTACCCTCCCTTTCCAGTAAGATCACCGACGCGGGGGCTTCCTTAAATCCCCATCTCCCAGGTCTGAGAAGCGTAACGGAAACCACTGTGAATCGCCCTTCTAACTTTGCTTTTGGCCTCAAATTAAATTGTATTAGTTGAGGCTTCTACCAGCGAAATTTTGGTTCCACCTTACTGGCAGCAGGTGACAATAAAGCGATTACAAGATGGGATCTTATAACAGTTAGCCCGGCACGTCATACACAAATATCAGGTCGCTTCCCGTGGGTATCTAACGGTTTAGTCAAGCATGATTGGCGATGCACCTGCCAGTGGAGTGGAGCTCTCAACGCATCGCAACGGTCACTGGGACGGGGAGGCATGATCCGCACAGGTTGGTCCTTAAACACTCTAACACTTTTTGAATCATCGGCCGCGTTCCACGCCCTCGCCGGATTTTCCTTCCCCACACACATACCCCACGTAGTGTTTGAATACCAATCTAACTGGTAATGCAGCGTGCTAACCCCACCCCGGCATGTATTATCCAACTCATATTCCACCGACGCTAACAGCCCAAGCGACACCTTGGGGATTAGAGCCGCTTTCACACTACTGAATGCCCAAAAACACAGCAAGACCATCTAGAACCAATCTGCTAGTCGCCCTCCACGCTTAAGCATCCAACCGGCGAACACGCGATCTCTAGCTGCTGCTTTGTGTGCACGTGAATGGCGGCTAGGCGCGCGCTCCCATAACGATTGACGATAGTCGCAACACCACACGGGTACAATCCTATTCTACTAGATTCGGAACATTATACGCACAAACCTAAGACGACGGGTAAACACCTTTGAGCTTAAGGATTGTTGGAATCATCATCTGCCATGGCCGCGCGTGAGGGCAGCAGGCAGGGTGCAAATTCACGTGTAATACCTCCCCCCCATGGAAATGAGTAGTCCCCTGCCTGCCCATTTGCGCGGTGCCCATCACTGGGTTACGTAGATTTCTCTGTCCGCATCGAGCAATCAGCCCTCCATGCGACGTGAAAGCGTACACACACGCTGGGAGACAGGTACGCGGCTACGTCAGGCGTGTTGCAAAGTAGACACCTATTCGCACCCGCTTTATGCTCTGCCGGAGTAGCGCGTGGATGAGCCGATGAGCGGGCGTAGTACGAGCTTCCGCGGTATGTGCATACAGCTTGCCCCCTATTGCCCATACGGCCCCGCTTGAGATGGTGGTGGCTGAGTCGGCGAGGCTGTGTGAAGAAAGTGTAGGCCCGGGTATCGACGTGGTTTTTCATGCGCGAAAACCGCTGCCAGTAGGCAGACTGTGCGGCATAGTCTGTGCCACTCAGCTTTGAGTGCGTAAATGTACGTATGTATGGGCTTGTGCGCGACCATAGATTTTGGTCCCTATTGCCCAAGCGCTGTGGGCGCGTCGATGTGCGTGTAATCCATATATGTATGGCGTAGGCGGGCGGCGAGTGGGCAGCCCCCAAAAAATGCTCACAGGAAGTGGGTGTTGAAATATGCTAGTCAAGCGTCGACTCATTCTCAACATTCCGATTCAGGACATCTGCATGGGGGTTGTAGACGGAAAAAAAAGCGCGTATAATGTTTAGGATTCTTTTCCAAACGGTAACAACAGAGCAGGCGGCAGCACCAGTGTTCAGCTGAGCGACAGCCTAGTTTGGGACTGTTTGGGATCTTGACCGTTCGGGCGGGGTTCTATTTAATTTTATCCCCAACTTCGTCTCCCCCACGTCAAAGTGACAGCCAAGGATGGACATGCAGAAATCGAACTCAGGCAATAGCGTTGTGGATGCCACCAACCACAGCAGCGACGACGACTCCGAGTACGCGGCGCCGGAGGGTGTAGGTTACCAGCAACCTATCGATGGACGGATCGCAGAAGAAGACGATCCTGACTTACTCGAATGTGGATGCACAATGGAAGGGAGAGCCCTGGTTGTGTGTATGGACAGGGCGTCCAATAACTTCGGCCAAAACGTAATGATACTTTCGGTTTCAAAATTATGTGCTCATACTCAGAAATTCAATTTTCACTAGAATACAAATGTGGCGGAATTGTACCACCGCGTTATTAAAAACGAGCGACAGCTCACGTATTACAGCAGTGGTGTTGGCACCTACACCAAGCCCTCCTGGCGCTCATTCGCCTACTGGAAACGGCTTGTATTCAATGTAATCGATATGATCATCGCTTGGTCTGTCCTTCCCTCTGAGCCATCCGCCACCACTGACATTGATTAGGAATTTCGAAAAAACTGTGTTGGGCGCATATCATTGGCTAGCAATCAATTATAGGGAGGGAGACAGAGTATATCTATTTGGTGATTTGAATTCCTATCAGTTGGTCTGTCATCTAAATTTATGTCTCACCGTCGCAGGGTTTTCGAGGGGCGCGTACCAAGTTCGCGTTTTAGCCGCGATGATCCACAAGGTAACTGCTCCTATGATCGTTTATGGACGGTCAGCCCAATTTCTAGGTCGGCTTGGTTTTTCCCGGAAACGAGGAGCAAATCCCAATGTACGAGAGTTATGATCATCTTGCGGTATAATAAACTGATGACAATTCTTAGCGCGTATGAACTCTACGCGGATCCCGAGAGCAGCCAATATACCAACTCGTTAGTTCGTTCACAGCATCACCGATGGCTGAATAATGATGCTTTAATAGGATCACCGGTGAGACATTCGACATGGCCGCTAGGTTCAAGAAGACCTTCTCAAGAGAGGGCGTCCGGGTCCATTTCATTGGAGTCTGGTCAGCATATCTATTGGTTTAGTTTAACTATCTAACGGTTTTGCCATTAGGGATACGGTATCGTCTATTGGGATGTTCAAATCCGGGTCGTTGCCCTTAACCAATACATGCGAAGGATATTGCTATATGCGGCACGCCCTCGCGCTGGACGAGCGACGAATCAAATTCCTACCGGAATATGCCCAGGGCGGCGAGTCATGGGTCCAGAATCCAGCACAAGTCAGCACGCGAGACGGGCAATTACGACCCCGGGTGAAAGAAGTATGGTTCGCTGGAAGCCATTCGGATATGTGAATATTATATGGATTCTGTTTGACTGAACGTCTCTGATTCCCGATTAGCGGTGGCGGTGTTAAGAGCAACACCGAGCTCAACAACACCACCATCCTAGCCTTGTGGATGGGAAATGAAACCACGATGGCGAGGCTTGAATTGAGACCGTCCAGAGCTGTTCAGGATTGGGAAAAGCTGAAGGAGGATCGACCAACAGAATCCCTAAGTTTCATCTGGTGGATTCTGGAGCTCTTTCCGCTCAAGTATTTGTCCTACAAAAATACAAGTGGCACACGCTGGTATTGCCCTCGTTGTTTGTCCTCGCAGAACTTGGCTAAATTGTACTTGGGCGACCCCATTTCGCAAACCCGCGGATCATAAAGCCGGGCCAAAAAATACATGCGTCGGTCGCTTTTGTGGGCGACTACCACCCAAGGGCGGGATTCTTCGAGGGCGCACCGGTAACTTATCAATGGAACAGGATTTTGAGCAGGGGCGATACATCAGGCCCCAAGTGGCTGGGTGATCTCTTGGAGCCGGCTTGAAAGTCCCGTAGTTTGCAATAAGTAATATATCTGAATATTGCGTCTTCGGACAAATCCCAGATACCAAGGTACCACCGGGGTTGGAAATTGTGTGCGAGAAGGCTTGAAATAAGCTACAAACGTGAGCCAAGAATATCGAACCATGTGAAAATGCCGCACCCAAGCGACGAACACGTCAAGAATAGTTTGCCAACCAGGAGCGTCGTGAGTGCCAGAAGCCAGATTCTAAGCACGAAGGGCAAGCGGTACAGCAGTTGGAAGACGGTCAAGGGACCACGTAGGAAATGAGCGTCGTGAGTGCCAGAAGCCAGATTCTAAGCACGAAGGTCAAGCGGTACAGCAGTCAGTGAAGGACGGTCAAGGGACCACGTAGGAAATATGCCGTAAATGGGCGGAGGAGACGGAGACGGTGCCGGGTGGAGCACATCAGCAAAACAGAACATTACTATAGACTACTACAGAGTAGTCGATAGTGAGGGTCTACTAGTCCATAGTGTACCATAGTGTACCATAATGGCCATAGTGCCATAGTGGTGTTCTGTTTTGCTGATGCAGTGGGAGCCTGTATGGCAGACCTGCCCTTCTTTCAGTGTTCGGAGAGTTTCCTATCACATTCATCGAGCGGCGGCTTCACGCGCACTAGACGGGCTCATGTTCATCAGCATCTGCACCGAGATGACCTTTGGTTTTATGATTAGTGTGTTCGCTACGGCCCAGTATACCCTAGGCTCATTTAGAAGTGGAGGGAAATCCGAAGCGGGGGTTGTTCAGGGCCACCCGCCGGGGTAGTGATTACTCTGATGTCGTTTTTATTCAATCTTCGCCATCGGGGGGGAAGGATGATGGAAGAGAGAGCTGGCGTACTCATTGTAAATGGAAATAGAGCCGTTATGAACCTTGTTGGGGGTAGGTCATGATATTGGTTAAGTCTTCGGCGCGTGGGGAGGTCGCGAAGGAGAGATTGTATATGCGCAATGCAAATCAGCCAGCTACAGTTTCTTTCAATAGGCGCCGGTCACACCGTGAATCGCACTCGACTTCCTGGAGGAATGTGACCCAGAAGATAGCGACTCTTACAGTAGAAATCGAACACGGGCTGCAAGAAAGTCATTCATTAATCAGTCCAAGATATCACATCGTCGCCACCCTCCACTACCCAGCTGCAGCCCTTGAGTCCGAGCCCACAGGCCTTCGTATAACACAACGCGCTATACGATTCAAGGTCAGAAGATCAGGCAGAAGAACGAATCGGCGCATAAACAATTCCGAGTCTCAGTCGTCTCGGAACCAACCAGGCCTCCCATCGAGGCCGGAGCGGCGCATCAGCCGCTTCAGTGCAGCCATCTGCTCGCCTCGCGGAATCAAGGTGTTGTCGACACCATCTGGGCTCGCCGCGAGGAACATCATCACCTTTCCTGAGTCAAGCGATTCTATGATGCATGCATTGGGCCAGATCCGTTGACATTCCGTAGCAAGATGATCAGTAGCAATCTTGCCGACCGACGTCTCGCCCGCCGATTCTGCTTCAGGTTGCGCGAACCGATCGATATATTTGACTAGTTGGTCAGTTTGGAAGGGAAATGGGACCCGTAGTAACTAGGTCGCCGGGGCATTGTTGCTGTTGCTGTTGTTATTCAATCTTCGCCATCGAGAGGGAGAGTGATCGACACGTACCCCTTGTGAATGAAAGAAAAGGAGGGCAAGAGTTCTGAGTGCTCGATGTAGTCTAAAGGACCGCGGCGGGATCGGACTATACCAAACACTAGCGGTTCTAACAGAAGGGAAGTGGGCGGGCGGGACGGGGCGCTGAGAAAGCGATATATACAGGAAGGTAGGTTGGGGGCGACTGGAAAGGAAAGGGGCGCCCAAGAAACGCCAAGTCTTGCCTCGCGTGCCTTCTGGCAACAAACTTCACACTCTTGAGCTGCTCACAATATTTATGTCCGCGGCTTCAGTTTTCTCTTCATATTTCGTTGCGGCAGCCATAAGCGTCGAATGAGGGAGAAATGCTTGTTGGATAATATTAGATGCTACATTGGATGTTCTTTCGTTTAGCAATAATCAAGGAATCCTTGCAGCTTGCTCGCCGTCCTTGGCGGGAATGTGAACGCCAACAGCTTGTCCCCAAACGTCCGCACAATTCGCCCCACGCCGTCCTTCAGCTCTACAGAAAACGCGTAAGCACATACCGGCGCAACGCAGGAAGGAACGTACCGTCTCCGACCAGGCTCAACACCTCACCGGCCTTTTCCACCTCGGTCCTCAGCTCTAGGTCTGCACGGAGCTCGTCGACAGTTAGGCGACTCTCTGGTGGCGGCACGGCGTAGAGCGCGTTGATCTCTCGCTGATACTCTTCAATGACGGTAAGGAAGGAGAGCATCGCTTCGAGTATCTTCGGAATATCGCGCTGGAGCACCCCGTACCGGTCCTCCGTCAGCGACGCGCATGTAAGCTGGGACAGTACTAGAGCAGCCACTCGGTATGAGCTCGTGGGGATGACGAAATAGGGCGACCAACTGACCTCCGATGATAGCCACATCCATCTCACGGTTGGGCAAACACGCGGCAGCAACTTTGCTGATCCGCTCTTTCCTCCACCACTCCGCGGTCCGCACTACGGGCTGCCTCACCGCTGGGGGCAGGTACACATCCACGAGCCCATAAATATAGGATCCTGCCCGTTCAGAGATAGTCTTTGCATCTACCGGCTTCGTATTCTGTGCTGGCTCCGCCTTTGCCTGTTTGGGCGGGGACACTGCCGACTCGACGGCCCTAAATATTTCAGGAATACGCGCGGCGTTCGCCCCGGCCTCGAGGGTCTGCGTGAAGGAGCCATCTGAGGCAAGCGAGTCTACGACAGTTCTAACTGGTGATGCAGGTGTGGTGCGGTAGATCGAACTCTTGATCAGTGGTGTTGGTGTGGCAGGGAATTGAGGCACAACGGGTGCTTGGGGTGCAGAGGGGGCGGCTGGCGCCACTGGCTTGCCGCGCCGGAGGAGAAGCTGGTAGTCATGTCCGAGCTGTATTAGGCTTGTGCGTAGTAGCCGGCTCCAGAGGTTTGGTGTATACTTTTGATCGCTGAATAGTGCCGTCCTGCGTGTGCTTGCCGCGGCAGACTCGTTTGCTGCAAAGTCGCGCAGTTCACAGTAAGCAGTATATTTGAATATCGCGTCTTCGGATGAGATTCCAGACACCAAGGTAACGCCGGGGTCCGCAGTCGTGTGTGAGATTGAAATAGGCTACAAAACGTCAGTCAAGGATATCGAACCACGTGAAAATACCGCACCTGGGTGACGAACACGTCGAAAATAGTATCAGCAGATTCCCAGCCCAAGAGCGTCGCGAGTGCTAAAAACCAGCTTCTAAGCAGAAGGGGTAAGTGGTACAGTGGTAAGAGGACGGTTGAGGGACCGCGTAGGAAATGTGCTGTGAATGGGCGAAGGAGACGGTGGAGCAGTGGGAGCTTGTATAGCAAGGGCAGGCAGATTCGAGCGGCGGCGAACAGACCTAGAGCGAGGGGTAGTGTCATCGACGCCAAAACCACGCCAGTGGCTAAAACTCTAACGATATGGGATAGGCCAAACGCGTGAGCCTATGGGAAGCTTAGCAAAATGAGGATGTAAACAATTTCGAACTGACCGATGATACCAATGACCATCTGAAGGTAAACCGATCCATAATTATGTTGCGTAGGAGGAAACATGATGCGACCGTCACTTGCGAGAGACCAAGGAAGAGCACTCGGCCGTTGAGGTAGTACGGATGCTTTCTGCGGAAAACTGAGGAGATTACAAGGAAATCGCGCTGAGCAACCTACCTGGACTTCACAAACAGGCCTATTCTATCGTCATGAAAGCAAAGAAAGATCGATAATATCGCTGACGCGGTGTATATGGCAAGGAGGGGAATATTATTGGGCTTTGACAACGCGGTCCGGAGGGTGTGTGATGGCGACGTGGACGTTATTCTCGTACCTATCCCAAATCAAGCAATTGTCTCAGGAATCAATATCACACTCACCCGAGAGGTATACTTTTCGTAGGATGATAATGGGCAACGCGCTTGTCGCCCACAGAGGCGCGGCCAGCATGATAGTGAAAGGCCGAAAAGGCTCCAGCATCATCCCAGCTACCCCAAGCCTAGAGAGCCCACCCCGATTCCACGCAACCCAGGCAAAAGTTATGAGCCACGAACACCCCAGAGAATAGGAAAATATGAGTTTCAAACGGTGTTGGAGAACGGCTTTGACAAGCGGCTCATAGCTCTGGGAAGCGGGTGGAATTGATGGTGAGGAACGCGCTGAGAGAGTAGATGTTATTGCCTTGACCGGTATCTTCGCTGTTGGTGTGGCAGCCATTGAGCTCGACGCCCAGGGTGATGATAACTTGGTCTCGTTGGATTCAAGAGGGCGACTGGAGGCCGTGAATATTTTGCTGTCTATGGGCCTCCGGAATAAACATGAGCAATTACATACCGGGCCGCTGCATCCGAAAAATCCCGGTCCTCAGCCCATTTCACGGGTTGCATCTCCAACCATTATCTAGCCACTCCGAAGACTCAGCGCTCAACTAGGCCACATCTCGCATTTGAAGTGCCCACCAGCGGCTTGTCAGATAGTACCACTAACAAAAACCGACCGATTCATGAATGACAGCAGCATACCGCCACCCAACTTTTGAAGATACCCTCTCCTCATGGTTATGATCATCGCGGGACAGGCATTCTTACCCAGCGCCCTCGGAGAGCACGCCACTACGACTTGCATTTTCCCCCTTTGATCTCACTATCGCCGAGACGTGGCTAGGAACATCAATCCATCTTTCACAAAGATATGGGGAACGGATCGTGGGCCTGACCATAAATGGGCGCTTGGCAGCGACAGATATTTATGGGAGCGTTGTTGAGGTTGGCGACATCCGTACACACGGTCGTCTGCTGACAGGAAATATGAGATAACCACAATGCCCGGCGAGTATCTTGTTGACGCGGGCCTTTAGCGCTTTGTGCTTTCTCGTTGTATCGTATGCCAAACGGCTGTGGCAGGGAGCGCTCTTGCGTCTTACGGGGTCGAAATTCACGTTATGCATCCTTCCCAATGGGCTTTTGACGGATTTAGTGTGAGCATATATATATATCAACCAGGGTTGGGGTTCTCAGCAGAAGGTGAAAGTGGGCGCAGATAATTAATGAGACCACATGCACCAGCCCAGCCAAAAATACTTCGACTTAGGCCTACTTCAACTTAGCGTACTCCCCCATTGTGTTCGACAGTCTTAACTCGGATTGGTGCTATGCACCACATGTGTGCTAGTGGTCCATGGAGGCACAAATGGAGACCGAATGGTTCAAACCGGATCCCCGTTCGATAGCCGGCCAACGCCGCAGGCCAAACCTCGGTCTACCGGCGCTTGTATGAGAGTCATGCGGGGGACGTAATTGAGCCTCAGCGCGGCCCCACGGCGGCCTTTATATGGGATCCCTTGCTTTTGGAGTGTAGCACACCACCCATGTTTTTCGCCACTATCTTCGGTGCAGCCATCGCTCTCCTGACGCCCCCTGCCCACCATCTGGAGACGCGTCTCGCCCCTGCTGGGCCATCAGCCACATGCGCGAAGCTACAGGCCGCCCTGGGGCCTGTTATCGTGACCCTGAGGCAAGCACAGACGGAGGAATACGACGCGGCCGTGGGCGGCGCGTGGAACCTGTTCAACACCCAATTTCAGCCTGCGTGCGTCGTGCTCCCCCACGATGCGAGCCACGTCCAAGAGGCTATGCGAGCGATATATCGCGATCAAGTGCACTACGCTGTCCAGGCTGGGAGCCACAGCGCCATGAAGGGGTGGAACAAGTAGGTGTTCACATGCTGCGCGTGCGGGACGCTAACTTTTCCACTGACAGCGTGCAAGATGGCGTGCTGATTACGTTTTCGCATATGCGCAACGTCTCGTTCGATGCGAAGGATGACTCTATCACCCTACAGCCGGGAATCCACTGGGGCGAAGCTATATCGAAATTGGAGCCACTGGGCGTGGCCCCAGTTGGTGGGCGTGTTAGGTGTGTACCTCGTTCGCCATCGACCGGCGCCGCTCACAGATCATAGTGATGTTGGTACCGGCCTGCTCCTCGGAGGCGGCCTGAGCTTCCTCGCCCCTGAGCACGGATTCTCCGCCGACACTATTCGAGAGCTCGATGTCGTACTCGTCACGGGCGACATCGTCACCGCAACACCCACAAATAAATACGCAGACCTCTTCCGTGCCCTCAAGGGTGGCGCGAATCGTTTTGGGATCGTCACTAGGTATAAGGTCGACGCAGTCCACACAGGCACCAACGCGGACAAAAATTGGTTCGGGGGGACTGTCACAGTTCGTTCCTGGTGCTTCGCATGTTCTTTTTTATCGTTAACTCGGCTTAGTACCCGAATTCATCCGCGGAGGCTGTAGTCGACGCAACAGCTCGGTATGTCCGTAATGTTACGGATCCAAAAGCAGGCATGCATATTCAGCGCTTCTTTCGTTACCTCCGTTTAACTCGGAAACAGCCATATTGGTGGTCTTAATCAACATTATCGTCGGTGGCGTAGTGAGCACAACCCACTTCGCTAACCTGTTTTATCATGGCACGGAGCTGCCGAACAGCATCTTCGGCGAGTTTCTTTCCATTCCTGGGGCAAATACCACGTCATTGGGTCCACTCAGCTACGTCGAGGTCTCCAATGCCCTCGGCCCGGGTGACGACCGCGGAAGCGGACAACTGTTTGGGGCATCTGCACTTGCCAGCCACGAGGACCTCAGCCGATATCAGGGTGCATTGAGACACTGGGAGAACTTCACGGAATCCGTCAAGACCACCGGCGATGTGTTCGTCGCGGTATTAGCGTTCACACCCGTGCTGGAATCGCAAATTCGCATCGGACCTGGTCGAGGGGGCAATGCGATCGACCCGCCGGCGGGCGGCTATGTGGCCCTACAGTTCCAAATGCAGATGGCTGCTGGCGTTAGCAGTGTATCCCCCGAGATCGAAGCCGCACGGCAGCTGGTCTTCACGCAGTGCGTTAATTTTCGCTCACCTAGGACGTGAATGTGATTTCGGATGACAGGGTACCCCGCTCGCCTGGGATTCCGCTCTATGTCAATGAATGCGACCGGAAGCAAAATGTGTTTGAGACGTATGGTGGTTATGAATTTTTGAAGCGGACGTATCAGAAATATGATCCTTCTCGGTGAGCTGGCCGACTCATCGGCGTTGGCACGCTGCTCACCATATAATCAGCTTTAATGTTCGGTTTACCGATGGCCCAATGGGGCTGTAAAATAATCATATAATAGCACCATATTTCACTCGTGAAATTTTACTCAACTTCTTGACGACCGTTCTTTAAGCGCATCTCCCGGGAGTCTTTACATGGATCGATTAGATTCTAGGAATTGCTGGAACCACCATGGGCGGGAGTTAGACCCCCTTGATTGGTAATAAGCGTCATGAAAGTATCTGATCGCACCGGACTTGCTAAAATGCAACGTGTACGTGTTCTCTTGTATACCGATGCCCCTGTTGTCTCCGCTTGAATTGACTTGAGGACTCTACAACAACCAACCCCTAGCAAGTTTCACATCGACTTTCATTCAAAACGGGTACGTCAACTTCCCTTCTATTACTCTTCGTCCTTGATGACAGAGACAACAGCAAGGATATCCCAGCAAGCTTTCTTTAAATCAGATAATCAAATATATGAAAGGCTTCGAGCCGACAGCTGACACTAGCAGCACTCAAATGCGGGCCGGGGTGGTCCCGTTAGGCCACTTGATGGTCGGCCAGGCGGCTGCAAGACACCTCACTAAAGAATGTGCACAAATATAGCCCGGCACGCGCATCGTATCATCAAAGCGCGAAGCGTACAGGATGGCCCTCATGCGGAGCACGCGTAGAAAATAGCTTGATTCCGCAGGACGATCAGATGGCGGCACTGAAGCAGCTCATGATCCAGGAGTGCTTCGATGGGGAGCCTGATTGATTCCGATATTCATGAGACGCAGAGTTTTTAGTGTGTCGGCCCTTCAAGGCGCTGAAATATAACTTGTGGGTTGATGATCAACAGATAGCGATAATATTCATCATTCCCAATATTCATAAATATCCACTCCCGTACTCTAAACAACTGGACCGCATCTGGGCCATTTTTCAGTTGCATTCGCCGTTCCTTTACCGCAGGTTCGAGATGCATAAAATCATCAAAAGAGCTAAATCTGTCGCGGTTTCTACAACATAACCTGAGAGGTTCAAACAGACAGTTCAATCTTGACTTGCGAGTCCCAACCCGTTTGTCACGACTGCTCTAATTTTGGTGCCGCGGGGCCGATTCATCTCAATTTGGGTGTGGTAGATTTTGTATAGGATTAATATTTACAGGGACGAGAAACTTGAACATATAGGGCACGCGGAGGGCGAGAATGGGGATGATGTGGAAGAAAAGGTATACGAATGGATTCGAACGAAGAAAGGCCCAACAATTTCCCTCGCTATAGCATCTGTTCCACTGCTCCAGCCGATATCACGGATCGTGGGCGGGGTTCTGTTCCGCGACATTCAAATTATTCCCTGCGATCCGCGCCTCTAGGAAGGCCTCAAAATCACGGAAAGATTGATAGTCGCGCGACATGTTAAGCCGCAGAGACCACAAGGTCGTCAACAATGTCTTACAATGGATAAACGATTGCGTACCCTGGGGGTTCCGCTCGATCCACGCATATAGCGCCTTGAAAAATGAATCAAACAGCTCCCCCGAGTCGCTGTAATACGAGAGTTCGTCGCACAAATACCTGACACCCTCGCCCAATCGAAACCGCGAATCCAGGAAGGCCATAAAATTGCGAACAGGTGGACGGTCCTGGAGCGTCCCATCAGGTTCGTGATGAAGCTTCGATCGAGAAGCCAAGACTGCCCAGCAGTGGCTGGGAAGATCCGCATCCTGTGAATGTTGATCGATCCATGTGCATATCACATTGAAAATGGACTCGAGGTCCTCGTCGGTGAATACTTCTAGATTCTTGGACACGCGCTGCACCTCCATGGGGATTCTAGCTGAGTTTCCCCATCGTCCTTCCGACAAGAGGTTCGAGAAGAGGATCGCCCATTGCCAAATCACCTCTTGTAGCTGCTCTACCAGCGTCGGATGGCCGGATGCTTCCCAAGCGAGATGACTGAATAACGGGTCGAATGGTTCTAATGAGGATATTTGGCGGTGGGAAGAATTCAGAGCACGTATCAAGCACTCCAAGAAAGCGAAAGCCTGATTGAATGAGAAGCTAGCATACCCGAATCGGCACAGATATATTAGGGCAACGGCATCGCGTCGGGTATGGGACTCTTCCTGAGTGGCTCCGGGGAGCCAGGGTGCGTCCCCGAGTTGGAAAAGTGAATTAGTCGCTGCAGTCATGAGCTGCTCCTGGGGAAAACCCCACAACTGTCTATATTTACCCATGTCCTCAGCTATGAATCCGACATCCTGCAGGCAAAGGCATATCCGGTGCACCATATCCTGGCTGTGCGAGTAAGTCTCATCAAGCCAAATGAATGCACGTTCAGTGTAAGTCTGAAGCGTGTCTAGGTTGGAGAAGAACTCGAACTCTAAGGATGCCCAATTTGGTACTCTCGGGTTGGCTGAGAGCGGAAATAGCCAGGTGGCCAGGTGGAGGATTGCTAATGACTGAGGGGACTTGAATGCGAACAAGGGAGGAACATCAGCGATGAACCAGCTGCGGGAATAGCGCTTAATGACGGCAACGTATTGGAATGCAGGCGCCGAGGTCGTAATCACAAGAAAGGCGAACACAATCCCGACCAATATCGTGACGGGAATCGAGGCCCTCACATCAAGACCCCACAGAAAGTCAATGAGTCCGACAAAAAAGAGGATCAGGCCCAACCCTAGGAGGACGGGAAGAGCACTGAGGATGTCCATGACCCTACAGCGCAAGAATGAATCATAGCGGAATTGACGAAACGCCAGCGCCTCCTTCAGAGGTTTCGGGATGTCTTGTTGATAGTGCCGAAGCCACTGCTTGCACAGGATCCCGACTAATCCGGCCGTGAGGCTGAATGTCAAGCTCAGGAACCAGAGGGCGTTGATTCGCACGGAGGATGGGGCAGGAGTGAATCCGGATGGCAGCTCGGTAACGTTTCTCCCCGCGAGCTGGGCAGACACATTCAGGAGGATGCGATTGGTCATATCCTGAGGGTCGGGCTGGAGCAATTTGTATGATTCGACGGTGAATGCAGTGACGACAGCGGAGAATAGACCAGCCTTATAAGCAGGTGTCAGTATGAATGCACCGCGTACTCAACTACTATGGACGCACGAAGGTGAGGAGTGCATCGATCTCGCTGTTCCACCCGGAACAGAGGTCCTTGTCGAATCTGTCCACCTTTTCGTACACTTCCTTCCAATGGTTCCCATCGCGATCGGATGTTGGATAATAGGGGTCGCCGGAGCGCCAGACGCGAGAGGATTTGGGTTTTTGGGAAGATATGGCCTGGCCAGGAATTTTGGGGAATTGAGCCTATACCATGGCTTAACACTTACTGGAGCTGGTCGACTTGGGCTGTTGGCCTCAGTCGTAGGAGAGAGTCTGGGGGCAGCTTCCGCTTCGACCTGGAGAGAAGACCTAGATGCTTCCCTTGCGGCCTGGACGGCTGGCTGTGGCCGGCCTACCCGAGCCAGATCGTGCAAGCCGGTCGCCGAGTCATCTGAATCAGTATTCGCCATAATGCGGGGGGATAGAAATGGGTTGCTAGGGTGCTTCTCGAGTGGTGTATGTACGAATGATCTGCCTTTGAGCATCGATAAAATCATGACACCACTTCACGAATGTGCTCACGTTAAACCACATGTAAGCCTGGGAATGCCCACGGAATATCAATCATAGACGAGTGGCTCCGCTCCAAGCCATCCAACCTTCTAGCGCCCAGTGAGTACCCAGAATAATTGGAAGCAAGCCACGATGCATGAATGTTGGACAGTGGTGCGCGCAGGGCGTTGGAGGCAGGGTGTTGGCTTTCGAGGTCCGCGCGTCGAAGTAGGTGAGAACGCGACGATCGGTACAGTCGTTTCGGGAATTCTTGTCCGACGTACCGATCATACCCGAAAAATCCAAAAATAAAAATATTCAGAATATTCAGAAAAATCATACCAAGT
The DNA here is from genome assembly GCA_015501065.1 of Infundibulicybe gibba. Lineage (NCBI taxonomy): Eukaryota > Fungi > Basidiomycota > Agaricomycetes > Agaricales > Omphalinaceae > Infundibulicybe > Infundibulicybe gibba. The sequence continues at coordinate 20,161 of JADNYI010000083.1, forward strand.
TTCTTTACTGCTACTCAAAGCTCAATTACGCTACAATACATATTCTTTTTACTCGTATTTATCATCGACGAAAGTTCTGAGGATGTTTCGCTGAAATTTCCGTCATCTCCCAGCCCAAATCTCGAAGACGAGCGTCCAAGCGGTCCCGCTGTCGTTGCTTGCAAAAAAAACCGCTTCGGCTTGATCAGGATCCCAAAATGCTTGAGATGATAAAGAATTAGAGACCGAGTTCAGCCGCCTCTACATATGAAGCAAGATAAGGAGGAATCAGATAGCGATGAATACTGTGAGGTCAGCACCAAATGATGTGAGTACCACCAACCGAATCCCTCTGCTGAGAGAGACATCCAACGCAGGGTCTTCGCCTTGCATTGCGCGCCCATACCTTCGAATGAGGGTCCTCCCATCTCTACTCGTCATTGTCGTGAGGACCTCATACATCCGTCTTGCACGTAACGCATAATCCCTCTCGGCAGCTGCTCGTTTCATGTGTTTTCGAGTGAGCCCCACATTGCGAAGATTGTCGTGCAGTGCTATGGTTGAGATATCCAAGTCATAATAAAGAAGTAGCCATTCCTGAATTTCGTCGAGATACAGGCCTAGTGCCTCTTGGATGAGCTCCCGAAGCTCAGCTGCTGCTTCTCCATTCAAGATACGTCGTCGACCTTGCAGAAATGATGGAGGATTCACACATCCGTGCATGTTGTAATTGTCGGACCAGCGATTGATGCATCTTGGTGGTACGCCGAGAACCCCTGCGATTTCGGGCAGACCCCACCCCTGGTCAAGTAGTTGTAGTGCTCTCTGCTTCATATCAGCACTAATTGTTCGATAAACCATGGTATAGTGTGCGATATAGACGTATTCGAGCAAGCTAGACAATTTTTTTCATTTTTCTGATTTTTTGGATTTTTTGGATTTTTCGGGTGTGATCGGTACGTCGGACAAGAATTCCCGAAACGACTGTAACGTATTTCAATTTACATCTGTCTACATCCGGGCACCTTTGAAATTGTCCGACGGAGCCACATTCAAGCAGCTGAGGGTTGCGCTCTTTCTACTCATGGTTTATCGCAAAATCTGGTTCATTTTGCGATCAATCATGGTGCGAGCTATCTGCCTCCAGAACCAACGACATCACAGGAATGGAACCAAAACTTTTGCGCCTCGTCGCTGCTGCCTAAATTGTATAACATCGCATCAAATTCCCAGGTCATGCAAAATATTTCTCACCTGCTAGATTCACTCGCGATGAGTCACCATAGCCTGCATTCCTGAACCCCGACACCTAGTTACCTATGCTAGGAAATGAAAACGAACCTGAGGCTGAAGTGGTACGCTCATCACCGGATCTCACTTACCCTATACTGACGACTTCAAGTTCAATGCCACAGGTGCCCATTCAAACCGAGTGACCGTCCTTCCATCAACTTTCTACGACCAGTTCCTATCCGATGTCGCCAAAGTTCGAAAACCGAGTCCCAGTGCGTACAGCTAAGTTCGCGTACATCATATCGAACCTGATCACGCAGAGCAGTTCACAGCCTCTTCCATCTGGAGGCCACCCCGGGGCTCATCTCATTCCTCGCCGGAAAACCCAACGCCTCCACCTTCCCATTCACGTCTCTGAGCGTCTCAGCGCGTTCTCCAATGGATCCAACGAAAGAGACGTCCCTGAAAATCGAAGAATCAGATTTTGCACAGGGATTGCAATATGGCGAAACGGCTGGCTGGGAGAAACTTTGTGACTGGTTTTATGGACTGCAAGAGTTCTCGCACGGCAGAAAGCGGAACGAGGGCTGGAAGATTTCGGTAGGTACGGGCTCACAGGACGTGATTTTCAAGGTATTGTGTTTACCATACCACAAGAACTCAATTCGAAATGCTGTTCGAGGCTATGACTGCGTTACTCAACCCCGGAGATTCAGTTTTAGTAGAATCCCCTGCATACTCGTAAGCATATATTTGCTCATATCAACGTCACTAATGGGCTCACAGCGAAGCCATCGCTATCTTTCGATCCCTACATTGTGGCCAGATTGGTTGGTGATGTCCCCGTTAGTTTAGTTAATTCTCTTCACCGATAAAATCTATAGAAGTCGAAACTGACTCCTGTGGCATATCTACAACTTTTCTACGCTCAATTCTGCAAAATTGGCCACCCGGTAAACCAAAACCGAAACTTCTGTATACCGTTCCAGTAGGTCTAAGGATCCCCCACCCGAAGATTTATCAAATTATTGCCAGTACGGTTGCAATCCCACTGGAGTGACGGCCACTCTAGAGCGGCGAAAAGAAGTCCTTCGATTAGCCAAAGAATACAACTTTCTCATACTGGAAGGCATGTTCTTAATATGGCCCACTGTTCATGCTGATAGACACGATTTGGATAGATGATCCCTATTATTACCTCTATTATGGTGACCCTCCTCGATATCCGTCATACTTTACCCTCGAACTGCAAGAATCGGAGGTCGGTCGGGTCCTTCGGTTTGACAGCCTCTCCAAGATTCTGTCGGCCGGCATTCGGATCGGGTTTGCTTCAGGCCCCGAAGCCATTCTTCAAGCCATTGACGGACACGTACGTGATTTTTTTCTCTACCCTTGGATCGGGTTAATACGTGCGGATAGACGTCAGTATCCAATCTCCAAACATCATCACTCACGCAAGTCATCACATTCTCGCTCCTGAATTCCTGGGGCTACGACGGGTTCAAGATCCACACCGAGCGGGTGGCCGCGTTCTATCGCGAGAAGCGTGACGCGTTTGAACATGCCATGACCGAACACCTCTCTGGCCTGGCAGAGTGGACTGCACCCGAGGCCGGCATGTTCTTCTGGTGCGCGTCTTCAGAACATGGCATTTCCTGACCTCACATGCATTTTTTATTTAGGTTTAAATTACTCCTTAGCGACAGACCAGACGCCGAGGACGGCGACTCGGAAAATATCATCCGCAACAAAGCCTTTGAGAGAGGGGTCCTGGCCTTGCCTGGAACCGTGTTCCTACCTAATGGGCGAAAGTCCGCTTATGTGCGTGCAGCGTTCAGTTTGGCAAGCGCAGAGGACATTGAAGAAGCTGTCAAACGGATTCGGGATACTATTCTGGACGCTCGTGCGGCGACTCCACGAGCACAATGAGCCTCTGTTGCTTAGTAGGGTATGCAGCGCGTACGAGCTCGGAGTGGGGATTTGATCGCAGTTTGAAGTTCAACAGCTGATAGTTGGTAATAAAATTAGGATTATATCTTGGATGAATCCATGTTTCTTGACATGATGCCTAGCGTGTGGCTGGGGTATATTCCCTTCTCCATTGCCACTGGTGAAGGGAACATACCCTTGCGAACATTTGCACTGCGAAGAGGAAAAACTGCGCGACCGATGGGCTCCTCGATTAGCAAGTACATACTCAATTTACATAGCCGTTCGTTTCGTTTTTCTCTCGCGCGTTCGAACGGGGTATACACGATATATCCGAATCCACCTGTCATTGCTTCGGATTGTTAGGACGGGAATTCGACATTGTGTTCACGCTATGATATCTGATGCCTACTCATATTTGACCTCTGTTCGCGTGGCCAAGCAAGGTTCGTGTCGCCGGAGGCGACCTCTAGTAAGTAAGCTGTCGTTCGTTTTGATAACGTGGTGATATAGTATATCACCAGATTATAAAAACGATTACTACTGGAAACAAACTATTTTCAACTTAGGACACACCGGGCTATGACCATATCGATTATATTTAACATAATTGATATGGCAATAGCTTGGTCCGTCCTTTCCCCTGAGCCATCCGCCGCCACCGACATCGATTGGGGATTTTGAAAAATGTTGGGCGTTGTGGGAGTGATTTAGGAGCTCCTGGGAACCGGGGGGGACGCTTGAAGAGATACTTATCTGATCATGGAGGACCTCATGTCGCACGGATATATCGTGTTCCTCTTTTTCTGGAGTTTATGGCGTAGTCTAGTGGGGACACTATTCCGAGTCCAAAAAATGTATATTTTTAGACTCGGTATATTACCACCTGAAGAATTTAAGCTCTAAGCTGGCGGCAATCGCCGAGAGCTGAGTTTCGGCACTTCCCTTCAGCTCGGCGCTCTCCTCACATCAATGCAACGGCTGGCATCTCATCTACTGGATTTCTCCACTTAAATTGGGATGTATGACTATGATAAATGACATGGATGACTTCCTCACCATCGACAGTAAGTACTTTTTTTTTGTATTAAATCTTATCTCATCACAGTATAGATTTTTGACATAGCGTGTTGTGTCAAATGCACGCGGTGCATTTCCCCTTATCATGTGGCTCATACAGTATTGATGATAGCTACAGTGCCACTGTGCTCGTCGTCGCGTGCAGTCTTGAAGCATCGGAATTCATTTCAGCCCTCACTAGCACGTCGTCTCAAGCCCCTGATTCATCCACAGCTTGACAACTAGCCCATCTTCCTCCTCATTCCTCACATCTCCCCTCTCTGTCCCCCTCCCCTCCGAGTCCTCCCTCGGGCAAGCACACTCCCGCAGCAGCATCATGGAAATGGAAGTTTCGGACAATCTACATGCCGTCTCGCCACTCGTCTCGCTAGCATCAGCAAAATCGCATTTTTCAGCCTCAGGAGGTTGAGAAGTCAGTTTTAGTGGAAGAGTCAGCAGTATCCGTTGGAGATTGTCAGTCCGTACCCGTTTCGCATGTTTTAGCTTTGTTTCCGCGTTTTTTCCCTCTAAGAATGTAAACATTGGGACCAGTAGCACCCAGCAGCACCCAACAGCATTCCCCCATTCCGTTTCAACCCCATCCCGCGCTAGCGCCCTCAGGATATCTTCAGGCGTCATCCCTTGCCTCCCCAGCACCATCACCTCGGCTGTCTGCCCCGGAAAAATCATCCAGAACGCCCAAAGTCGCCCAAAGTCGCCCAGCAGCTATCCCTACGTGTTGCCCAGCCGTCTTTGCCCCAGACCAGCCCACCGCTTGCAGATACCTTCCATAATAGTCCCTCAACATCCTCCTGCCCGCAGTTTAGCCCGCGCACCCTGGAGAATGCGTCGGGAGCGCCCAGACTGCCCAGAGTGTCGCATCATGCCTCAGCATCGCCCGTGCCTCCGGAGATATCGCAAACGCAGCCACATCCCCCCCTAGACGTAAGGAATCACATTTCAAACTCGCCGCCTAGCGTTCCAGCACAGGGAATCGTGCCAGACGCGTCCAAACCGCCCAGAGGATCGCCCTGGACTTCCACCCCTCCACCCGTCGTCCGCACATTGCCAGCACCTTTAAGGAGATCATATTAAGTCTATAGCTCAGTACTACAGTCAGCGGTCGCCTCTGCCATGTCCGGAAACGCGAAAAACCCGTCCAATGCGCCCAGTGCTCTTCCCCAGCATCTGCAGGATATAATCATTTTAAATATTGTAGTTGATTTATGTGCTAATAATGAATACTTGTGGGTGCTTACAGCCTGACTTGTGAGCAACTTGTGAGTGAAAATTTGTATGGATTTTGAAATGGACTCGGGCATGCCGTGCAAAGCAGCGGCCCTCACCTCAAGTTCATATCCTAGACAACGGCTGATGGAGACATAGAGGGGGTAGATTTCTATGTTGACAATTGGAGAGTTACGTTAGTGCGAGTTTGAGGCTAAAAATCGTAGGTCAAACAGCTCATGTCAGATTTGGAAATACACAATCATTACACTTCGATTCACCAGGCGGAAGGCAAGTACTTAGTGCGGACTATCAACAACAGTATCCTGAATATCCTGAATATCTGCTGGATCGATTATGATTTATCATTCATGAATCGTACTAAAAATGATGAGTTGAGGATGTTTCAAGCATAAACTACATCAGCAAAGCAGGTAATCACGGAGGAGTGCTCCATAGTGGCCCATAGTGAATTATAGTGCCATAGTGCCATAGTATAGGTCTATCTTTCTTTAGTGCTACAGAGGTGCCTGTATCATCTATGGAATTCTACGGAGTGCTATAGAGCCTGTTGGTATATCTATAAAGAACTATCATGTAGTGCTCATAATCTTGTGTTTATTCACTATCCATTCAATTTTGAGCGATGCAATGGAAAACAATAGTAATGTATTGTCGACTCTAAAATACATTTGGAAAATTTGTTTCACTGCCATCTAAAACATATTCCGAGTCCCTGCACACAGCCATCATCGCCTTCGCCCCAGTGTATGGCGCAGTGCGCACCAAGCAGTATGAAGCTTACCAAATGGTGCAGCGTGTTGCGCATTGCACGCGGCCTGCTTCTGGGCATTATACGTGCAGATGAGGCCCTTAAGGCGGCTGCAGGGTAGTCGAGGTCGAATCGGGGGCCCCAGGATGACCCATCCCGCTCGAGATGCAATCCCAAGCTGTTGAGCTGCTTCATCTGCATCAAAGTTTGTGAGTCAGGACCCAGTGCAGATGAAGGGGGCGCACAGCACGGAAGATGGTCTGATGCCACTCTGGGGGTGCATCGGGGCTGGGTTTGTAGTGCGCGGCGAGGGCAGTGAGTTCGACAGCATTGATGTCAGTGGGAGGTGATATTACTGAATTGTTAGTTGTTATAATATATCCATGGAGAATGAGCTTACAGTCTTTGAATCTTTTCAATCAGGGTCAATAATAAGCACTTATCAATCATCCATCATTCAGCAAATTGGAGCAACCGCAACACGATTCACTTGAGCATTGAGAGCGTGACTGGAGGTTGAATGAACGAATACCATAACTTGCTGGCATCAATGGTACAGTCGGTTGAGCTGGGAGGGACAAGCAGTGACAGAATACATGGGTGTTGAGACAAGAGTGGTGCGCCGTGCGGGGCTTGGGGTAAAAGTGACAGTTAATAATGTGTGCGTCTAACTTGCGGAGCCCGCACAGACCATGTATGATGTCATCATATTTCATTCGGAGTTTGAATTGACTTGAGAATGTTTGCCCTCCCCGCTCGCGCAGCACATCCCGCAGACAGCCTGCGGACCAGCTGAGTCCCCCACGCCCAGCCATCTATAATCTCGCAACAGCCCGCCTGTCAGTACCTCACAGTCTATATACCCATCCGCATGCCAACTCACCGGCCACCCCAAAATCATAGCGCAGCCACTTGCATTTTCACGTAGACGGGTGGAGGGATGAGGGCGAGAGGGAGCGCTGGAAATACCAAGGGAGGTGATCCCCCAATTTGCGCTATATTCGTGCTGTTGAGCGCGATGGAAAGGTTTCATCAGGTGAGTCAATCCTTTCTTTTCTTAGTATTCGTTTGCTTGGCTGTCTAGGTTAGCATGGCCCTCCACTCACGGCCCGTTTGCCCACGATGTGCTCGCCTCCTTGACACGCTCCCCACCCACAAACAACCACGAAAAATGGCCCGAAACTGACACCCGAGTGACGAAAAACGCGAGCGGGACACAGGTGATTGAATGCATATCATTCGCCTGCCCACTTGCTCGTATGTTCATCTCTATCCCGCCCACCCGCATGCCTGATCTCACCCATCTCACCCTCATCCTCCCATACCATGCTCAGGGGCCCCAGCCCAACGACCAGCTCCGCACCCAGGAAGCGTGGTGGCAGAAGAAGTCGGCCCCAAGGTCTCCGTCTATCAAGAGGACGCAGAAATGCACGATGGGACGTCCGTCTGCCCACGCACTCTCGCGCCGACGAGAAGTACTGATCGCCTCACATGCAAAGGAGCGGCTGCTACCTTGCAGGTTCATGCACACTATCCCACGGCTACCTCACCAAACCTCCCCACCCTCACATTGTCATTCGCTGCATCAATCGACGTGTGGAACAACACCGTGAGGCAAAAGGACGTGGTGGGGGAACCTGCGGCGTGTCGATGAACTGCAGGCATTCAAGACACTCACTGTTAATCCATGCAGCGCGTACCCGTACCTGTCATGGCTCCTCCTTTGATACTGGAATCTGTAAATCCACTGGCCACGCTGTCTCTGTGGCCTTCTACACAAATGTACCAGATTACTATGACTTACTACAATATCTATAAAACCCTATAGTCATCGATAAAAATTACTACTATATCTATGACCCTCTATAACTCCCTATAGCCTCTATAGTCATCTATAAAAATTACTACTATATCTATGAATCTCTATAATTCCCTATGGCCTCTATGGCAAATATTTGGTTTTGCTGATATACTGGGAAAACCTACGGCAAGATGCATAGATCCGGGCCAAAGGCTGGTGGAACCAATAGGGGTGATGAACATATTTGTTTCTGTTTCGTTTATGACCGTCGTAAAGCCATTTAGTCGGCCCGCTCGACCTGGCGCATGGCGAACATTCTTCAACCTAAACACCACCCTCAAGATTTCAGCAATAGTTTGCTCGGCATATTCGACACCTGGGCATTTGTGGAATCCCGTTCCGCCAAGGTTATATGATGCCTTTGGGCGAGTGATGTCTATGGAAGTAGGGTTCGGGAACTCATTGGGCTAGTTCAGTGTTCCTATGTGAGGCAATACGCGGGTGGTAAGGAAATAATGGACACGCACGTTCAAGTGAGCATTCTTGAAGCTAGCCCAAATTCGATCACCAGCTTTCACGCTGAGTGGAGGGAGGCCATTTCCCCGTGGAATGTCAGCATCTACCACCGCACTGCGCCATGAACCGGTGAACTGAGGATTGAGGCCTGAGGTATGATGAGGTTGGTGGGCTAAGTGGAGCCAGGGGAAATACGTACGCATGGCTTCGTGAACGTAGCCACGGAGAGGTTCTGTACTCCCTGGGTCGTTGGATTGGGCCAGTTGCAAAATGTGCATATGCTCTTTCTCATACTTTTCATCAAGATAGAGGTCAATGACATGCACAGCGGCTGGGAGGAAACATTGGTTAATCCTTCACTTGATGGGGTTCAATTACCTTGAGCATAATTCACAGATAAACCCACGGCCAGACCAACAACAGTTGCAACTAACTCGTTGAGCAGTCTACCAGTCTCCGCAAGTTTGCTCAAAAAAGGGAAGTAAGGTTTCTGGGTAGCGGGCCATATCTTATTTGAAACGCGCGAGATGAAGCTAGTGATGGCACTCTGGAAAAGCCATATCATTATGTTGTCGTTGGAATCCGTAAATGATGACCCACAGGTGCGCTTTGGGGCGAGACCTCCAGTATAGTTTTCGCAATTAGGGCTTGGATGACACCGCCTGATTGGAACGCAGACCAGCGCAAGGTGAAACCGTGCTCATTGTCATCAATGCTGATGAGCGTAAGGCTATAGCCGGAATCAGAAGGCATTCATGCGAACAATGTTTTATTACGTATGTGAACTGTCAGATGATGATTAGTCTCGTGTAGGTGAGAGAGGGGGGCTCATACATACCAATGTTGTGAACATCTCATAAATTTCTTGCTCAGTATATAATCCTGAGGGGTTGCTCTTTGTTTTCAGGGGCAATCCACACTAATACCCATCACACCATTAGATATAATCAGTAAGGTAGGAAATCCTTTACCATTTTGTCAGCCGCCCAATGAACTGAAGTGGCATTGATGACGTCTGAAACAATGTCCACATAATTTCCAGGCACCCCATCATACCTCCAGGACCTTTCTTGTATCTTTTGAGTAACGCTATCCCGATACCACGCACGATATTCGTTAAGCGAATTTTTGGTAGGGAAAAGCGCGTGTAGTGCCTGTCACAAATCAATTAGGTGGGGAGGTGCATTCATGAAAATAACTTGCTAGCGCCAAGTTGTCGGCATCATGTCTACAGTAGGGTGTCAGAAATCTGTCATTGACTGATGCAGCAACCCACTTGGAGGCTTCGTCAAACAAGAGGATAAACCCGTATCCATCACCAAGTCCTTTCATGTCATACACGGTACGAAACCGAGTGGGATCATTGAATACATATTTTATCCCAGTAAAGGTGTTGAGAATTTTCGGAACTCGAGTTGGCACCGCCGCACCAGTCGCTCGAAAGTATACTGGTTAGCGATCCCCTGCCTGGTCAAGCTACCCTTCATCGTTTCTGGGGTGAAGAATGGGAAGCACCCGTATACCGAGTTCTATGACAAATGATCAAGCCATTCGATGAAAGTAGAAGGGAACATACAAAAGGATAATGGCGTGGCAAATGTCGCATAAGTAATTTGGGCACTTGCTAGGGATTAGCATCACCACAGACAACTGAGAAGCATGGTCAACGTACTTTCGCCACCAAAACCACTGTTGTTGGGCTCCCGCTGACAGTCAAGATAACCCCACATTGTCAAGTTGGCAGCTGCATCGCCACGAATGTGAGAGTCAGCCCAATTGTTGAGGACGGATACTCACGGGTGAAATCGGTAGTGTAAAAGCGGTCTCTGTGAACAAGAGCAATGGCATCGCCGAGAATAGCCCGTGTCATCTGTGGGAGGTGTTACAACGGTTCCCACCCCTATCTTTTTCTCTTGATTGACCGATCCCCTTTGTTTGACCGTACTTACATTGTTCTCCGATTCTTCATTGTTCTATCGCATGTCCAACACATGCCTCTATTCTTAGATACTTGACTCATCCATGATGTCATAGCTGACTGAGCTTCAACAGCTCTTTTACCTTATATTGTCTTTACTTCCCATTGAACAATGTTCTCGTGCCCCAAGGTCCCTAGTATATAAACCCTAGATACATTGTCATTATTCTCTATCTTGACCTAGGCAATACTACACCCTTTACCTTTGAACCTTGATCACTGAATCCTGATACCCAAGTCAAAGCCTGACTTGGAGTGACTATAGTCTTGTTGGTGTTGACCCAAGACTCTGACTACACGCTCTCGACGACATTCAACGCTTGAACCTTGGTAAAGGCACTCCGCCTTAACAAAAGGTCAAGATCTACCGATTGCCAACCTCTTTAGGTTTCAGCACCCATTGATCTAAACCGACACCCCTCCGATCACCGTGGCTCCCCACTCCTTACAGGTTCTTCCTAGAGGAGCTGTCCAGAACGACCAAGGAACTTGGCTAGAAAACACCGCACTTTTCTTCGACAACACTTCCTCTCAGTGGCATTACAACGTTGACCCCTATCGAGCGGTACCAGACTCATACTTCACAGAACCATACTCCTCTCCGCTCCGCCCACCTCCACGAAACAGATTCTCTGCCAACTCCGCCGATAACTCTTCCTCCGAATCCGAAGCTTCCACTCCCACACAGTCTCATCAATTCCAAACCCTGAACCAGAACCAACCCCTGCACTAGCACCCAAGATGACCACCGTCGCACCCATCACTACCGCCACCAAGACCCCCAAACTCAGAACTCCCGCTATATTCAAAGGAGAAAGAGAGCGATGCTCACCCTTCATCAAAGCGGTTAACCTCTACCTTAACTTAAACACCACCATCTATGACTCCAATATAGCAAAAATCGGTTTTACCCTTTCATACATGGATGAAGGAACAGCAGGACCCTGGAAGGAAGCAGAAATGGAGAGACTCGCAAATTTAGAAGGTGGATGGGGAACATATCAAGATTTCATCACACGGGTAGAAGAAGCATTCTCCCCAGCAGATGCCACAGGGGATGCCACTCATCAGTTAACGGTCCTCAACAAACGGAACAGCAGAAGATTACGTAGGCCTCTTCAGACAAGCGCCCTTCGAAGCAAGATTACCGAAGATGGACCCTCATTGTATTCTTTCAAGGAGGACTAGCCAAAGCTCTCACCAACAAAATTCATAACCTCATTCCTTTACCCTCCACCATTGATAGCTGGTACAAATGTCTATCCAATTCGATAGCCAATACGAAAGAAGTAAACAAATACACCAACGAAATAATCCAACCCAATACACTAGACCCAAGGGTCCCAGCACCCCACGATATATCCCACCAAGGGACCCATTCGCCATGGACGTTGATCGTCTCATGACAGAAGAACAGAGGAACATATGCAGAAAGGACAGTGCTTTGTCTGCCACAAGATTGGCCACCGTGCCAGAGATCACAAGAATGGAAGAACCCCACCAGAAACCTCACGAAACAATTACCGCATCCAGAAGATTGAAACTCCATCCACTTCTGGAATTGTTGAAGTACCCCCGATGGAACTATTGCATTCACACGCATCCAGGCCCTCATGGCTAGCCTATCCCAAGAAGAAAGAACGGTAGCTATAAAGAAGATGGAAGAAGAGGGTTTTTAGATTGGCGAACTGAATCGACGTCAGTATCGCCAGAATTATTCATTTCCCCTGTACTAGTCACGGTTACAGATAAACAATCTATGCATTTACCTATTTGCATTGAAGGAAATGAAAACGTCGAAACCCAAGCCCTCATTGACTGCGGAGCAGGAGGAAAATTCATCAACTCCACATTGCCGAAAAACACCACCTACCACTAGAAGAACTACTACAACCGATCTCCGTATTCAATGTCGACGGAACCCGAAATAGCAAAGGACAGATCATCCATTACACCTGGGTAAATCTCTGACTCCAAGGACAAACTCTCAAGACACGCCTACTGGTTACTGGATTAGGAAAAGAAACGGTTATTCTAGGACTCCCTTGGTTAAGGGAAATTAACCCAATCATCGACTGGAAACAGGGACCATGGAGATAGATCCCACCAAATTCTCCCTCAACGCCACCAATTCATTCGCACCATTCGGGAAAAAGACATGAAACCTAAATTCACCTCCTGAAAAGTCACCATCGAAGATGTCACTGAGGAAGAAGACGAGATCGAACCGCACCACCTAAACCAAATCGACCCTGATGAACCGGATACATATACTGCCTTCCAGGGTATTCCCCTATCCATGACCCTGCATCCCTATCTCCGACCCTACTTCCCCAGAAGGAGATCTCATCATGGCTTACCTCCAAGGAGAACCAGTAATAGCAATCTTCGAACCCACCGTCGCCAAAATCACAATCACCGGAATATACTGGACCACGCTATTTTTACAAACCCAGCCAACGAATCGGAATCACCACTCAAGACCACCGTCCAAATTGGTATCCACAGGACAAGGAGTCCGCATTCGTGTAAAAATAACAGTTCCACAGCCATGGCCCAGGATTCCCTCTCTGACAAACCGAAAACGATTGAAGAACTTCTTCCCAAACCTTATTGGAAATACCACAAGTCTTTGAAAAGAAAGCCACCGAACGCTTCCCCGAATCACGAATCTACGATCATGCCATAGACTTGAAACCGGATTTTGTACCCAAAGATTGCAAAATATATCCACTCACACCGGGAGAACAAGTCAAATTGGACGAATTCCTCAAAGAAAACCTGGATAAGGGATATATTACTCCTCGAAATCCCGATGGCCTCCCCATTTTTCTTTGTAGGAAAGAAGGACGGTTCATTACGACCGTGTCAGGACTATCGTTACCTAAACGAAGGAACCATCAAGAACTCCTATCCCCTTCCCCTTATCCAAGAACTCGTCAATAAACTCCGAGGCTCCACAATCTTCACCAAATTGGACCTCCGCCAAGGATACAACAACGTCCGACTCAAAGAAGGTCATCAATGGAAGGCCGCTTTCAAAACCAACCGCGGACTATACGAACCACAGGTTATGTTTGTTGGAATGTGCAATTCTCCTGCCACTTTCCAAATGATGATGAATGAACTCTTCAATGACATGATTAACGAAGGATGGATTGTCATCTACATGGACGATATCTTAATCCACTCCTCAGACTTATCTGTACACCGACAAAGAACCCTACGAGTACTCCAACGACTCCAGGAGAACGACCTCTTCCTGAAACTGGAGAAATGCGTCTTTGAAACCACAGAAGTAGAATTTCTTGGAATGATTATCCGACCAAATCAAATCGCCATGGACCCCACCAAACTCAAAGGAATCAAAGAATGGCCAACCCCCTCTACCGTAAAAGGTGTACGCTCATTCTTAGGATTTGGTAATTTCTACCAGTGATTCATTGGAAAATACTCGGATATTGCAAACCATTCAAAACCTCACCAAGAAAGATCTCAAATGGGAATGGACCCCGAATGTCAAGAAGCGTTCGACACGTTGAAACGAAAATTTGCCGAAGCACCAGTCCTTCTCATGCCAGATCCCACAAACCTTTCACTATTGAGTCCGATGCATCAAAGTTCGCCACGGGAGCAGTACTCCGCCAACGTGACGTGAATGGAGACTGGCATCCGTGCGCCTACCTTTCACAATCCTTTGACCCACTCAACGAAATTATGAAATCTATGATCGAGAACTCCTAGGGATTGTACGAGCCCTGGAAGCCTGGAGACACTACATCCAAGGCTCCCCACATCCAATTACCATATTCTCTGATCATAAGAACCTCACCTACTTCCGCACCGCCCAAAAACTCAATCGACGTCAGGCACGATGGAGTCTCTTTCTCTCCGAATTCGACATCAAATTGGTCCATGTCCCTGGAACACAAATGGTCCAATCAGACGCTTTATCAAGAAGAGAAGACCTAAACCTGGAAGAGGATACCAATAACGAAGATATCACATTACTCCCGGAAGAGTTATTTGTGAAAACTATTGACACCAACCTCCGTGACCAGATTCTCGCCTCCTCCTCCAAAGAGGATGTGATTACCCATGCCATCGAAGCACTCAAGAAAGGGGGTACCCCTCCGATGAAATCCGCGCTTTCTGACTGGAAAATCGAAGAAGAACTGGTCTTCTACAAAGACCGATGCTACATTCCCCCAGACGAAACCCTGAGAAGAAACATTGCATCAAGATACCACGACTTGCCAATGATGGGACACCCTGGTCACATGAAGACCCTGGAACTTATCCGTCGCGATTATTGGTGGCCTGGAATGTATACGTTTGTCAAAAATTATGTTGAAGGATGCGCTACCTGTCAACAAACCAAAGTAAACACTCACCCCACCGCACCACCTCTAATGCCGATAAAACCCCCGACGGACCCAAGACCTTTCTCACAGATCTCCATGGACTTTGTTACAGATCTACCGAAATCCCATGGATACGATTCACTCTTGGTCGTGGTAGACCAAGGGCTTACAAAGGGGGTAATTCTAATTCCCTGCAACAAAACGATTGATGCCCTAGGAACTTCTAATCTTTTATTCTGGGAAGTCTATAAACGATTCGGTCTCCCGGATAAAATCATCTCCGATCGTGGCCCCCAGTTTGCCTCCGCAGTACAAAGGGAATTAGGGCGACTCCTTGGCATCAAACTCGCATTCAGTACAGCATACCACCCTCAAACTGATGGAGAAACGGAATGTGTCAATCAAGAAGTAGAAGCCTACCTTCGGATCTTTTGCGTTAATCACCCCGAAACATGGGTGGAATTCCTCCCTACTGCCGAATTCACCCACAACCAACGCCTACACTCCGCACGAAATGCTTCCCCATTCTTCCTCATGATGGGCTATAACCCTATTGCCGTTCCCCTTCCTTTCCTCAAATCCGACACACCTGCTGTACAAGAACGTCTCCAATCCCTCCAGAAGACACGAGATGAAGCCCTTGCTGCACATGAACTGGCTAGCCAACATGTAGCGGAAAGAACGACACAAAACTTCACCCCCTTCAAGAAGAACGACTTAGTATGGTTAGAATCTACTAACCTTAAACTGAAATATGAAACCAGAAAGATGGCACCACAACGAGAAGGTCCCTTCCCCATCACCGAGGTGTTAGGACCTCTCACTTACCGGCTACAATTACCCGATCAATGGAAAATACATCCGGTGTTTCACGCATGCCTACTTACCCCATACAAGGAAAACGAAGTCCACGGACCTAATTATACCAAGCCACCCCCAGAACTAATAGAAGGAGAAGAAGAGTATGAAATCGAAGCCATCCTCAAACATCGCAAACAAGGAAACGGCCACTGAGCAGAATTTTGTCAGTGAAGTTCACTTGATGTCTCATCTCAATGCAAGTGAAAGCTTTTCAATTTTCAATCAATTTTGCTGCATTTTGAGTTATTTTCATACGTTGGAGTGAACTGGATTCACATAAACGCTGTCATCCATGTCTCACTGTGTTTTAAATGAAGTTCATGCTGGGGTGCCAAGGTTTTTAGTGATATTAACTCCCATTAAAGAAATGTTCACTCCATTGAGGTGATTTCACAAATGAATTTCAATATGAAAAGAAATGAATTGTGCTTAAATTACATGGAAGGTAGGTAAAAGACAACATCAAGAACCAACATTGTATATCTACAATGCAGGAGCTCCTGGTGGCGGATGCGACACGCAAGGAGGCCACAAGCGCGAGCCCAAACACAGTCTCGCGCTTTGGCTTAACATTGAGGGTGGGCGGGGAGAGGAGCTTTGACGCACCGAGAGCCAGGCGCAGGTTGTGGGATATCCAAGTTTGTGGATGCCTGCCGGGGAACAGGTGGCGCACAAGAGACGCGCCCGTCGTCTGTTAGATGTGTCCACCTGTCGTTCGTAAGATGCATTGACTGCCCACGGGATGCGCCCGAGTTCGGCATTCGGGCCTCGCGGCACGTTGACGGATGAGCAGTTGGAGTACTCCCCTGTTCGTGGGGAAGGGAGGTGGTGGCGATGGTGAAGTCGAGCCCTGTTTGCAAGGGTGGGGTGGCGATGGCGCCAGGGCACTTGTCCGCCGCCCGTGCTATGTCGCCAATGATCATAAACGAACACGGAGGTGACATTGGCGAGGCCCAATCGCGGCGATGAGGAGGGGCAGTGGCGGGCAGTTGTATGATGTATTTGTCGGTTGCGTCCACTGTCCGCGCCGTTGGTGACCAGAGAAATTTTTCGGCTTACCCATTTACCATTTGGCACGGTTGTGGGTTTCGTCTACCGCTGGCTGTGGTTTCGTCGTCTACTGCTGGGTGTGGGTGTGCGAGTGCAGAGCGCTGTGTAGAGATAGAGGCACGAGCGAGAGGTTGAGGGGGTGGGGGATCAAGAAGTGGATGAGCACTGTTGAAATCCTGGGAAGTCAGTGCGCAGGAGGGCCTAGGAGAAGAGCGCACCTCATGCCATTGAGAACTCTCCATGAAAAACAAAAACAACAGCACCCTGCCGTTCTTGATGCGGGCGCCAATAAGGAGGGCGTTGAGCCTGTCCGCTCACTATTCGTGATAGTCCTGGTGCATGTCCCACCACTGCGTGTCCTGCAGATATCTGATGGTCATCATGAGTGCAAGGTGCACCTGCCATTTGAGATGCTGCGCTCTCGGCTCCGGGGCCTGGGGGATACAATGTTGGCTGGGTGGTGGAAAGTCGAAATTGGGTCTGTTAGTGTTAGTGGTTGTAAGCAGGTCGAGGTGGCAAACATCATGGGGATTCTCGATGTGAAAACGTGCAGGGATATTAGGGTGAGCAGGTTTGAATTTGCAATTTCGTGATTACTTACAAAGCTTATAGATTGGCATAATTCCTGGAGCCCGGGATGCAAATGCCGTCGCGTGATGTCGGCTGGATGGTGCTCGAGCCTGTCGATGTCAAGCGTGGTGGGGGTTGTAAACAACGTGTGTGATTGCGCCACCGCGGGAAAGAAATCGCCAAAGAAGAGTCATGTGATTGCTCCAGCGTGGTTTTGACGGTTCTAACTTGTCCTCGTTCTCTGTGCTTGCCCAACTAAGTCCCAAGGTTATGCTACGCTCATTTGACAACGAAGACACCTCCCTAGATCCGGATGCGCCACAAAAACGGGTGATGCCCCGCCGTGGGATTGATGAACAACAATGGGGAGGAAATCAAATTGGGCTGCCAAGGACCCACTAAGGTCTCGAGCCGCAGTGGAGGGCAGAAGATTTGATAAGGTGCGCCAACTGCCCCTAGCCGATCTGAATTGCACCAACACAGCCTACGGCAGCCCCCAGGCCCATCAAAGATGCGACCGCATGTCCATTTGAACGTGCGCACATGCCTCCTCCCTGACCTCTACACAACCTCTGTGGTACCTGGTAGGTGCTATGCCTTGCGAAAAACACGAGTCAGCAATCACGCCGCCCATTTGGAGGTTGCATAACCGCCCATTCAACTCAACACCCACCTCCTCGCATAACTGCCCGTTCGCATGCTCACCAGCTTGCGCCTCAATCCCACAGCCGTCGCTGACCCGCGCTGCAACTAATTTGCCCACGTACGCCCGTCAGCCCACTTCCTTTCAAATGAGAGATGTTTGAGGTCTACGTACGACATACACACTTGAATCTCCCTCTTGCAAACGAGAGTGTCGGAATGCTAGCCGTCTGAACCGGAGACGGGGGAGCATGCAAGGTACGTGCCTACTCACATTCATCGCCCCCCTCTCTCGCAAACGAGAGAGTTGGAGGTGGAACAGTTTTTTTCTGCCTCATGCTCTCCCTCTACCCTCGCGGCGCCGTTCGCCATGTCAATTGACGTGTGCAATGGTGTCGCAAGGCTAAACGGGGGACTGTGGACCCAGATCTGCGAGGGTTGCGGGAATCTCCCGCCTCATGCGCCCCTGCTCCTTCTCCGCCATCACAATCATTGAGGAATGGCGGCGCGAATCCACAATTGACACCACCGAAGTGTCGCGTCTTGCGGGCCTTCGTCCTGGGGGTGGGCCTGGTGCATTGAATAGATTTCTTATTTCAGTTTCACACATTTCTCCATCAAAATAAAGGGTTCCTTGGTGATCAGTATTCACATCATACTCACTTGCTAGTTTCACACAATTTTTCAATTAAAAATGAATGACTTTTATTAGTGAATCATATTCACCTGTAGCAGCCATGGGCCAAAGTAAAATTCACTCAAAATTTGATATGTTTCACAGCTTGAGTGATTTCTGGTTTCACTATGAAACCAAGTGAAAAGCATATTTCACTCAGAGTCAAATGAGTTTTGCTAACAGAATTTTTGTCAGTGGGCATGATGTACTATGTGAAATGGAAGGGTTACCCATCTACCGACAACACATGGCTTCCCACACACAGCTTTGGAAATGCCTCCGACATCCTCAAAGCTTATAAAAAACGACACTCCCTTTGATTTCCCCATCTTTTGAATCCCCACATTCAAAAATCTAGTTCTCTACCATGTCTTCATCTACCGCCTCCACCACTTCCACTGACTACGCTGTCTCCTCTGACTCCCCCTCCAATCCACTTTCTCCTCATCCTCCCCGACTCATGTGACCACTTCCACCTCCTCTTCCTCATCATCATCTTCTGCCCCCACGCGACGCGAACCCCTTCAACCGATCCCTGAAAATGAAACCGAAAATATCATCAACCCGAACGAAGTCCCGAAAGACCTGGAAGACTTCTACAATCTTCTCATCACCATCAAGGACCCTGAGTCCTTCGTCACTTCCATGAGAAAGTACCCTATCCTTCGCGACTTTATGATGGCGTTCTATGACGTCAATGACCTAGACGCGCCCATCCGAAATCTCTTTGGGGCTATGGGCCAGGTCCAAGCCCAACTCACTTGTCTCAAGGAGGCTCACGAATGCGCCCAAAAGACCCTGTTCCACGCTGGTAGGAAATGGGGTCTAGACGCCCTTATTGGATTCGACGGTCCACATGGATATCCTTACCCACTAAGAACTGAACACATTCAGCAATTATTGGAAGACCAGCAGATGAACCGAATCCCTGGAGTAGTGACTCCACGACTCACGAATGATCCCTGGCCTCTAACCAATCGAACGGTCGACGAACTCACATCCACCCCTTCTATTGTTCTCACCGATTTAGAAACCGAACGACCTCCGAACCCAGCCACACCTATGGAGCCCACATCCTCCAGAACAGACTCTCGAGAAGCAACACCTTTCCCCCATTCTGCTATAAACGACATTTCTGCCACCCCTTCCCCCGACCCTCCTGCTACCACTCCACTCCCACGATCCCTAGCATCTCACTTAACCTCTCCCGATCCCGAACCCTTTATTCCACCCCCGCCGAACCCAGAACGACTAGCACCCCCATCCTACGACCAAGCACATGGGAGAGCCCCCGTCATCCGAACCCCACGACGACAACGACAACGCCCACAAACCATCTTTGTTACCCCTCTCTCCCATGCTGGTCGACCACGACACATCCAATCCCCCGATGCTGAAAATGTCCCGCCTCCCCGGACTGTCTTCTCCCGACCCGAACGACCCCACGTTCGATATTGCTCCTTCTGCCATGGTACTGGCCACGCATTTTCCACCTGCCCTGACTTTTATTGCAATTTCTGCAACTGGCGAACACCGCATGTCACTTGCGCCCACAGTCATTATGGACCACGACAACCCGATTTTGACAAAGAGTTTTATTTTGATGACTCCGCCATTTCTAACATGATTGATGAACCCTACGGCAGCTTTGCAGGGTAACTTGAAGTCAGGGGACTTCAACGATAAACAGGGGGTAATGTTACAACGGTTCCCACCCCTATCTTTTTCTCTTGATTGACCGATCCCCTTTGTTTGACCGTACTTACATTGTTCTCCGATTCTTCATTGTTCTATCGCATGTCCAACACATGCCTCTATTCTTAGATACTTGACTCATCCATGATGTCATAGCTGACTGAGCTTCAACAGCTCTTTTACCTTATATTGTCTTTACTTCCCATTGAACAATGTTCTCGTGCCCCAAGGTCCCTAGTATATAAACCCTAGATACATTGTCATTATTCTCTATCTTGACCTAGGCAATACTACACCCTTTACCTTTGAACCTTGATCACTGAATCCTGATACCCAAGTCAAAGCCTGACTTGGAGTGACTATAGTCTTGTTGGTGTTGACCCAAGACTCTGACTACACGCTCTCGACGACATTCAACGCTTGAACCTTGGTAAAGGCACTCCGCCTTAACAGGAGGTCTGTTATAAGAGTGAATGAGACAAGTAAAGGGGGACATGTACCGTGTAACCGCAGGCAAAACGGGAACCATTGCTAAGAGGCATGATAGCCTCGCATTGCAAGCCAGTCTTTACCTGAATCAGAGCAGGATTCACAATACTGGTTTAAGTCTTACATAGAGCTCAAGGTTATCAATGTGTCCATATAATCTGCGAGCGGCATCCTAAATAAAGAGGGTTAGGTTATCACCAAGAAAATCAAACATAGGATGTGCAGGCAGACCGCAATTTCAGGGTCGGGGTTCCACTCCTCAAAGCTTTTGAATTCTAAGCCAGAATTGAGCGACACCACCTTTCCGTATAACAGTCCAGTCTCATGCTTAAGATTCAAGAATTTCCTAAATTCATTCATTGAACAAACACCCCATTTCCGGGCTTGCTCAATGCCCATGATTTCAATGATCCGAAGGATGGCTGGGGTGCCCCGAGCATGGTATGCGCCAGCAGGGCTCTCAGTCGCGTTCTGCAGGATCTTTGCAATATCATCATCCGAGTATTTGTCATCGGGGCCACGTTTGAGGCTGAAACAGTGAGCATATGAATTACATGGAGGGCGTGTTCACACACCCAGGGATTTTCCTCTTGCGTGGTTCCTCGAGCTGTTTAAGAGTCGATAGGAGTTCGCCTATGAAGTCCTTTGGTGTGAGCTCTTCGAATGGTTTGTCGTTGAATGATTTGCTGAAAAAGTCTTCTGTCCATTTCTCATCTGCCTTTGAGGTGGTAGTATGCCACTAAGAGGATCTGTGAATTCAAACTACCCACTTAGATGATAAGCGGAGACATACCCGGTAAAGAACATTGAATTCAACACTGCAATGGTTCCCCTGGCCTCTGGTTACCTCGATTCCGTTCTTGTCTTTGATCGGCTGCGGGAATCTGTTGGAACTAGTTGAGATTGTTTACGAGGGAAAGCATACATCAAAGGCATTCATCTTCCAGGAACTCCCTTTGGCAAGGCCCAGAAAGCCAGCCACGTAGTCACCCATGATAACACTCATGAAGTGACCTCCACTGAAAGGCACATAGATGAGTATTATATTTTTGGAGGGGAGAGAGGGTGGCTAAATACTTGACAAGCCGCGCAGTTTGGAATATTTCCTCATCTTGTTTAGCGCGAACCGCTGGATCGTCGATCTTTTGAGGGTCCTTCCAACATCCACGCTCATTGATTTTGAGGAGATTCTCGGCAATGTACTACCCAAACCATAAGGAGACGACACCAATAAGACACAAGGTGACCCACATTATGGTTCCTGCAGAATATAACTAACAATGCACTTGCTGCAGGAGGCAAAAAGAGGAGATGTTCCTCTGAGAAGGTATCCGGATAGAGAAGGCCTCGCCCCGAGGCCTTATTGCAGACTTGATCTTGTGATGCTTGGTCTAATATTATCCTGGGTAAGTTGTCGTCATATCTTACCTCGATAATACACGCACCATAACCATATAAGGGACTGAGATTGAGATAAGAACTTGTGTTGTTGACGCTCTGATCCTTATAGTCGGTGCGGAAGAGGGAATGCCTGGTAATATCCTGGTGCATCAAATATCATTCGAGACGGTGAAAAGTGGACAACTAACGTGACGAGTGATGCGAAGGCAAATGTGAGGCTTGAATTGCCACCAGGGTGGGCTTTGTGCTAAGGAGTGAATCGTCAGTAGAGAGAAAATATTCAAACGACCGCGCGCACATCACAAGCTTTCAACAGGCTGTCGAATACTAGACCCGGGTCCGGAAGGATGGATGTGCACCATTTTCCCTGCACACTCCTAGCATACGGAGTTCCACCACGACCAAGATCCGGGAATTGCAAATTGTTTCCACCGCTGTTAGCTTGACGAGTCACATGAACTGGTCCAAGAAGTGAGGCTGGGGGCTAGTCTGGGTTAGTTGCATCTTTCTGTATATCATATGTGTGATACTAGCATGGGGAATTGTATTGTACAGCATTGCAATAACAGAGTTGGACATTTCGGTGGCCACTTTCGAATCGGCGGGAAGTCGAGCAAGGGCTGCCAACCCCGCGCTGAACTAATAAAATCTTAGGAATCATCAATGCGGTGGAGTGGGATTACATACGGCACCCTTTCGATCATTGATTGACTCTGGATGGACCGCTGTGTCTAGAAACGCGCCCTATAACTGTGATGGGCAACCGGTTAGAGAACGTGACAGGAAACTCACCACAATGTGAGGATCAGGGTTTACAGGCGCCTTCTTGATCGTCTCAATCTATGGTCAAATAGTACTTAGCAAGCGATCGAAATGAGATAAGGCTCAGCATGGGTAGATCCGTGGGTGATCCGGATCCGTACTCGTGGGTATTTGGTCACACAAGGTCACTACTCAGATCTGCAGGTAGCTTAGTCAGCAAGTACTTGTACTCACAGGTATTTTTTGGCAAGTACTTACAACTCAGTAAGTACTTGTCACAGATCCTGATTACTCATGGATTACTCATGATTACCCACAGGTCACAGGTCATTTGTCAGCAATTAGTCATCAGGGACAGGTATTTCACAAGTACTTATGGGTATTTACAAGGATTTTGTTGGTTTAAAATGGAATTTGAGCCTGTATGTACTGTGGGAACTATACTTTAAGGGTCCTTGAGGGTCCAGTGTGAGTCACAAGTACCTGTCACAGGTACCTGCAATGTCCAAATGCTTGACTCGGATCTGCAAGTAAATAGATCCATGAGTACAAGTACCTGTTTAGGCCAATACTTGCAAGTATTCCCACGGGTCTACCCATGGGTACCGGGTAACCCGTGCTCGTGCTGAGCCTTAAAATGAGAGCCTGCACGGAGAATACCTTATTTATGAGATTGGTGATTCCAGAGTGACCCTCGGCCTTCAGACTGGTGGAGGATGCTTGCCAGTCGTAACGGCCATCCGGGGCGTTTGGTAGGGGGCGTTTTGAAAGGTAGACGGTATCTGCAGCAAGACCAAACACTTGAATTGGAGTGATCTGAGGAGCCATTGTTGGAAGCAGTTAGGTGGAAATGATCGTACCAAGGCCGGCGCGAGGGCTTTTGTATTTTGCAGAGACTTGGGAAGTGGGAACGGGTTTGTAAAGTTAGAGATTTACCTCTTGCCGGGAATCCATGTTCAGGGGCGCTGATTCTGTTCTATCACCATCCGGTGAGGGCAATTCTCATGGCCCGACTATCCCATCAAATGGAAAGCAGGGGAGGCAGATCATGATTGATAGAATCATATCATCAGTCACAAGGTCCCAAATGATAATCAATGCCAATTGCTGTGTGGAACCCGCCCTTGCACGTGCGGCTTCCAAACTGCTGAGGGACAATATCAGAGTGTACTAATATTATCCAAGCGCTCAGTGAATAATTACCAGTGGTTTTTGGCACGCCAGCAGGTTGAGTGAACCCGCCAAATACCGGTCAAACTTGCTAGGTATGCTCTGGTTTCAGGTGATTCATGGCGGTTCCCGTTGCATTTATCAGACCTGGTAGATAGGGATGCCCCTCGTGTTAGTAATGTTATTCAAAGAAAGGAAGACCAGAGGGAAATGACAGCTAGTCTGGGGAAACAGGAAGGGCATCAGATGGGAATAAATCCGTGATGAGGGGTATAATGGAACCGAGTGGGTTTGATGCGGGCCAGTTCCATATACATTATGAGGACATAATCGGCGATTTGTGGTGTCGCACCCACGGATCCGCTTCAACAGATGTTATATATTATCGATGAGTTGTCAGCAGTCCAGTAGGTCGGGCTTGTAACATCTCCGAGATTTAGAACAGATGAACGTGAACATTGGATGTCGGCCATGACAATCATGGGTTCCTCAGCCTGAACTTCGCGGTCATATAATTCACGTTGTTCCCTATATGGAATGATAATACCCTCACCGTGGAAATCACGAGGTTATCCACAACCCATGCTCCAATTGGATAATATCGGAGAGATTTTCACCCGCCCATTGAAACCCTCTTGAACCTGTGCCATGTACGCCGCCACCATCTAAACACAGGGGCATTTGCTCTCATGTCCCAGGTTCAGCCGTGCAAGATGTCTCGCGGAAGAAAATCTTCACAAATCCACCGAACAACTCGCTAAGTTCCTCGAAAAGAATCCCAACGCTTTCCAGATAAGTCTGAATCCCGTAACATCATGAGGCAGGAAACTGAAAGTTATCGATTGGTGATTTGTAGTGTTGCGCCCGCGAACTTCAGACGCCCTCATGCAATGATAGATTACTCATCCTTGTTGACAGTTTGACTCTGTTTGACTAGTCGGACCATGATGATCATGTTTAAAGTTTCTGAACATCAATCAAACTGTTTGCACTTGTGTATTCCTCTCCTGGATCCAACCGCCTGGGTCTTGACATTTCGATTTGGGCAGAAAACTAAAAACATACTTGAGGGCGACCGGATGCGACACATCTATATAAGTATCAATCAGATGGCTCGAATCTTTGAACAGCTTTCCACACCACGCTCGCAGGACTCACCCAGCCATGGAGGGAGGCCACATCTGAACCACAAACCTTTCAATAGCGGACTCCATTAGCAGTGAGCTGACGCTTTTACCAACGCCCCCGCCCTCTAGAATCTCTCTAAAGCCTCCTCGGATTTCGAACGGGTTTGCAAACGACGACTCCGAGTTACGTGCTTCAAAGCCTGTTAAGACTGCCGAGAATCAAGCAAGCAACGACTCTGAGTCGAGGCTCGCTGAAACTGCTGAGATTAAAACGAGCAAGGATCCCGAGCCAGCATATATTCCAAGCGACACAAATTTCCGGACCTTGGTACTATGTTTTGATGGGACGGGCGACCAGTAAGTATTGATCAACTCAGTCTTGTACTTTCTGACGCTGTAGTGTAGATTTGACGCAGATGTACGTTCCCATCGTGATCAGATAATTCACGTCGAGTCTAATGCTATTTCCAGAACTCTAATATAGTGGAACTATTCACCATACTAAAGAAAGACGACCACGAAAAGCAGATGGTTTATTATCAGGTAGCTTTTATACCGCTCCTGTTTTGGTCGCAATTGTAATTTATTGTATGTCTGCAGGCTGGGATAGGGACTTATACAACGCCCGAGGTTGCCACACCTTTCGCCACGAAAGTTTCCAAGGTAACAACATGGTAGTACTCATTATCATATTAAGGTACCTAATATTTTGTAGGGTCTCGACGAAGCAGTCGCGTGGAATCTTCACGCCCACATCATGGGTAGGTAGTGTGACTTCGCGTGATAAACATTCTTATATCTATGCAGAGGGGTATGAGTTCCTGATGCAAAACTGTAGGTGAAATATGGAACGGCCTTGCACTGAACATGCGCTCAATACTAAATTGTTAGATAAGTCCGGCGACCGGATCTGCATGTTTGGTAAATATTCTCTCGCTATAACTTCCGCGGCTGAAGCGTTTCTTGCCTCATAAAATAGGCTTTTCTCGAGGTGCCTACACAGCGAGGAGGTATTTACCTTTGTTTCTCGAACTTAACGATACTCATATGACTATAGCCTCGCCGGGATGATTCATAAAGTTGGGTTGCTGACACCCTGCAATTACCAGCAAGTGCCGTTTGCATATAAAATGTTCACCCGCACGGATGACGACGGGTGGGAACAATCCAACGCGTTCAAGAAAGCCTTCTCCGTTGATGTTGACATCGAGTTTATCGGAGTTTGGTGGGGTCTTTCCCAATGGCAGTGGTGGTGGTAACGATCTGACGGTTGGAACAGGGATACCGTCAATTCCGTCGGCTTAATTCCGAAACACCTTCCATTTACAAGTTCCAACCAAAGCGTCAGGACCTTCCGGCACGCGCTTGCACTTGACGAACGCCGAGCCAAGTTCAAAGTGAACCATTGGAATAGGCCTCGCACCAACGATAAAACGCGGAGCATTACCAATCGGAAAAAAATCGACTGGAATAGGCGTCATGCTGACCATGGGATGCGGGGCGCTGCCGAACATGGGAAAGTCCATTCGCGTGGGGGAGACCATCTTAAGAAAATGGAGAGACAGCATACACAAAGATACGCCAAGGATCCCACTCAGAAGACCGATGTCGAGGAGGTGTGTGTCATGCCACTGCACAAGCTTCGCTACACTAAATGTAATCACAATAGGTTTGGTTCGCGGGCTGTCATTGTGGTTAGTGTTCATATCTACACTCAATTTTGAACCGAACTGACATGATCCTGAACAGACATCGGTGGTGGATCGGGTGCTTCGCCCAACGTTATCTTCATTATTGTTGTCTGACATTTCGTCAGTGCCAAATAGCATCACGACGAACCTTGCTCGTATTCCCCTCTGGTGGATGATTAGGGAGTGTTTCAAGACCAATAGTGGCATCATTTTCGACGTGGGAGGACTTCGCGATGTTGGCTTCGACTATACGTCCTTGATCCCCAATCCCTTGACTTCAGAACTTCCCCCGCGCCCACCCGCTCTTCCCTCGGTTCATCTCATCTTGCGAGTATACCACCACCAGTAGACAAGAAGAAAGAAAAGCGGGCAAGGAAAGAACGTTCTCTTGGGAACTACGCTGATGGGGGGAGGGACCCCTCATTTGTTGCTACCCTAGTCCCCAAGTCAGAGGAACAGCTAGACCTCGAGGATGCCCTCTCTCCAATCTATGATCAACTCAGCCTCGCACGGTTCTGGTGGTTGTTGGAATACATCCCACTCGAGCAACGACATCAAGAGCCCTGTAAAGCTCACGGGGGTAATTTGGAATGGGTCACTTCATATAGGCTCAACAAGGGAGAAGTGCGAATTATTCCAGAACCTCGGAAAGAAACACTTCGAAAGGGCACTGAGGCACCCCAGACGGATGTGGAGCAGGAGCAGCAGGAAAGTCAGAAAGAAACCAAGGTCCGGATTCATCGGTCCGTTAAAACGAGGATAGAGGCGGGGTACACCCCCAGGGTGAAGCTCAAAGACCAAGCAAAGTTCGAGTTCAACCCCAAAAAAATGGAATGGGTCGATTAACCCCATTCTACGAGCGTACCAAACGAACTCTGCCCAATCGATCCTGTAGCCAGGGCGTGTCCATACTCTATGTTAGTCGTCTACTGGCCATCACCTATCTATCATGTTTACCACTCCGTTTGTTATTTCAAATTATGTACTACGCCGAAGACAGGACCGGACCCCCCCCTTTTGGTTGTGCATCTACGTTTGACTTTAGAGTAATCCAACATCCCTAATTTTATCTGTCCGCTTGCGGCTCGTTTGTTGGCAGAACATGTGCTCAATCCTATAGCGCGGACGCTCTACCCTCCGTCAAGTGCTTAGAATATATTATTACCGCCCAAGCGATCAGTGGCCGCGGTTCAGGGACGCACGACGGGCCCGACTAGGCCTTGGGCTCACAATGGAACATTTCGAATATGATTACAGGCCACAGAAGCTCGCGCCCAGCCAACATTATTGCATTGCTACTACACAATGGGCTTGTTCATTGACAGCATAACAACTTGAGTGAGACGAGATATGTGGCTTTCAGTCAAGGAGTATCATCATCTAAGTGCAAAATGAGCGCCGAATAACACCGCCCAGTCTCCATACACAGGCCCAATGCGCTATACGAGGCAAGGTCAGAAAGCTAAGTGGGAGGGCGAATCGGCGCGCAAACAGACCTGAGTCTCATAAGTCTTGGAACCAGCCAGGCTTGTCATCGAGGCCAGAGCAAATCATCAGCCGCTTCAGCGCCGCCATCTGTGCGCCTCGCGGAATCAAGCTATTGTCAATACCTTCTGGGCTCCTTGCGAGGGACATCCTCAACCGTCCTTGCTTCGATCGTATGATGCGTGCATCGGGCCATATCCGTCGAAATTCCTCAGTGAGATGATTAGTAGCAACCCTGCCGACCAACATCTTGCCCGCTGCTATCTTGCCCGCTGTTTGTGCTTCAGGTGCCAAGAACCGATCCATATATTTGATTAATTGATCAAATCGGAGGGGAAACGCGAAGATAACAGGCCCGCAGTAATTGTGCAGCGGAGGGGGGGACTCGCCGGCCTATTGTTGTTGTTGCTGTTGCTATTGAATCTTCATCATCAGGAGTGGAGAGTGATGGAAGGGGGCTGATGTACCCATTGTGAATGAAAGTCCGAGTCAATGTGAAACCCAAGGTTGTGGTGGAAACTGTCAGAGAACTGCCCCCTATTTCCGGCCTTTCAAGTTGCCTATTTTTGCCGGCATCAGTCGCATGTCGCCTAGGCAGCGGGCCTCCGCACAGTGCGTTGATGGACGTTTATGTTTCCAAGAGAGCAATGATGACAAGAAAGCTAAAGTTGGCCTCATCTCAGGGGATTTCCTGTTCAAAGGAGTCTGGAGTGTTAGATTGTTCAGGGTGACCTCGAGAATATTGAGAACGGCACCCGCGGGATGTCAGAATCTTGACGTGAAGGTCTTTCTCATGGTTACGACCCCGGCGCATGCATTCCCCTCTGTCCCTCCCTTATTAGTCGGGCAAATAGGCCGGGACCCACGAACCGGGGTTGGACCACACTATATGCATGGATCGAGTGGAACCACATTGTCAGAAATTGTTAACGACCGTGCGGTTTCCGGGACTTTACCTAGCACGCGAATATCAATCTTCCCATATTTTTAAGGCCTTCCTAGAGTGCCACAGAAGAGTACCCCACCCACGATCCATGATATACACTCTCTATATCGGCTGGGGCAGTGGAACAAATGTTATTACAAGAGATATGGACAGATCTTCCCCTATTCGAATATAGTTTTACACCCTCCCCTTACATTATCCTCAACCTTGTTCCCTGCGTCACTTCAATCCCGCTTGGAGGCCCTCATATCACACAACACACTATGGGAGTCAAGGTCAGATAATCAGGCGGGAGGGCGATTGGCACACAAACAGTTATGAATCTCACGGGTCTCGGAACCAGCAAGGCGTCCCACCAAGGCCCTCGCGGATCATTAGCTGCTCCAGCGCCGCCATCTGCTCGCCTTTCGGAATCAAGCTGTCGTCAATACCATATAGACTCCTCGCGAGGGATATCCTCAACCACCCCCCCCTGATTCTATGATGCGCGCCTGGGCCATATCTGTCGACATTCCGCCATGAGATGATCGGCAACAGCCTTCCCAATCAACATGCGGCTTGCTGCTTCTGCTTCAGGTTGCATCTGGACGCCGCTGGTGTCGGTGGTCACCACAAATTTCAAGATATATTTGAGTAGTGGATCAGCTTGAAGGGGAAATGCAAAAACAGCAGGCCCGCGGTAGCAATAATGCTGTTTTCCCTGGGACGGCGTTGTTGCTGTTGCTATTCAATCTTCGTCATTAGGAGAGTGACTGGCAGGAAATTGACATACCCATTGTGAATGAAAGCCGGCGTGAGGCTCGACGGTAGTGAGAGTGGGTGATCCAGCCTCGTCGGGCCTTGTGTGACTGAACGACAGTGGAACAAGCTGAGAGGTTGGGGGAAAGCCGAGCGTCAGCTTGAGCCGGTGCGCGAAGACGAAAGGACACGCCGCTTACCCTAGAGCCCGAACCAACTTGAGTCGCCGACGGTCGCATTTTTCACGCCACAGGCTGATCCAAGCCGACGCTACTTCTGATAGGCACAACCAATGAGCCAACCTATGTCACTCTTCAAAACGTGCATCACCCGCCTGGAATAGCATCTACCCTCGTTTCCATGGCGCGAATGGCAGACCATATATGTGAAACAGGAACGGGGAGCGTTGAGGCGGAGCTGGACTAGGTAGGTGCCAAGTGAGAGGGAGGGTAACCTTTATGAGCATTTTCCCTGCGAAGAGGGGGAAGGCTGCGCCTACGGCTGAACAGACAATGGCGCCGCATCCCTGAAACGAGCATAAGTCGTGGATCGGGGTATGGTATGGGGTGACTTACGGGTGTGTATCCATGACATAGCTCTGACGGAGGAGCAATATAAGAAATTGGATGATGCGTGGAACGAGAGGACTCACCAAGAACGACACGTGGAAGCTACAGGGAGAACGAACATGGCAAGGCCTGGGACGTACTCGCGCGCTGGCCCGCTGGGGAAATCTCTCTCACTTCTAGATGAGCCCAACACGTTAATGAAGGAGCCGAGGGCCGTCCTGGTACCGATCCTGGTGAACATGAACACATCCTGCGTGATCGTGCCACCTGATGAATATAACCGGGAACTCTTTGACCATTGGGAGGGTGAGTGTGGCGTTCCGTAGGTGGGAGGAAGACAGACTTACGAGCATAGAGGACGCCATGGACAAAAGAGAGGTAGCATGATGAGAATGGGCTTCCCGTAGAGCGTGTAGAATGGGCGAAAGACCACGCAGCGGAGGACCCCCCTGACCAATCAACCCTGCTCGGTGTAAGGACAGCGACTAGCCTCGAGGTGCGTCTTGTGGATCCACTTGACCTAGATGGAGTCATCTAAGATTGATCCTCTTCTCTAACACGGACTGGCCTTCTTCAGCAGGATGATGAGAGCATAGGTTTCCGGGAGGAGAATAGCACATGCACCCACGATAACTATCATAACCCAAACAACCCAGCGCCAGCTCAGAGAGCTCTGGACAATCCAAGGATAGAGTGTTGATATACGAAAATGAGGGCAGACTATCCACCGGTGATGAGGCCGATGACTGGTCCAGAGAGACGGCGGTACTGAACAGACCGGTGACAGCCGGTGGAACTTTAAACCCACGCCGCTGAAAGCGGCGTTTAAAACGACAAACTTAGCTGGTTAGGGTTTGGTTAGCTTAGGATGGCAATACTATAATGTTACAAGAGTACTAGGGAAGTTTGAGGCTGGGGAAGGCATTCTATGACATGCAGACTTGCGCCCAAACCGTCAAAATTCATATTTCAAACTCCGCTTCAGCGGCGCGGGTTTAGGGTCCCAGCCGGTGACGCGACCGACAGTTGGATTCCTACTTCAATTTGTACCTGTTGTCGTCCGGGCGCCTCTTGAGCATCCCAGATTCGGACTCTCTGGGTGCCACGTTGGCTGCCCTTATCAGTATCCCACTACATAGCTGATTTTGCAAATTATCCACTGTCCTCGTGTAGTAGTGGTTTCATTTCCATGGTTCAGGAATGGAATCATTATGGTATCCACTTTGTTCGGACTCGAGTTGCGAGTGCGAGTCAATTCTCAGAGTTGACCCGAATTCGCAACTATCAACTTGAGCTAGCGGGCCATTGCTTCGCATGGCAAGTCCGAGTTCGATTTTAGATGGTATTGTTATTTAAGACAAGGTTTTGAATTTTATCAGTGGAGGTGGTAGTAATCGAATGCATAGAATCATATACATGGGGACTAGATACACAAGAATCTGGATCTACTAACCAGAAGTACGGGGTACGCACATCTTATTTGCGAGAGATGGAGTAGAGCTTGCGGTGAGTGATTGTAGACACGTGACAAATTGATGGCATCACGGCAAACACCGCGACGATGGAAAACATTTCGGAATGGATGTCCACGTCCCACTTGGGCACATGGGTCCTGCTGACTCGTACCCCCATGTCGTCTCAGGGTAAGGCCCATCGACCTCATCACTGACTACCACTGCGATTACCGTCTCTTGGACTTCAATCTTATGTAGTGGCTGGGCTGCTGTGATTGCATTGTTGAGCCGACATAGGATCTCGCCACGCCATCGATTTCATTGGTAAGGCGTCATCGGATTCGCCCTCACTACTCGGAATCTGATGTCCTTTTCAGCCTGTTTGGGGACATGGGTCTATTAGACTTCAATTGTACTGGGGTTGTTAGGTGTCATGAGCTGACGCGGGATCTCGCTGCACCGCCGGTTTCTTTGGTAGGGTGTCATGCGATTCACCCCCATCATTCGGAATCTGATGTCCTTTTCAGTCCGCTCGGGAACATGGGTCCTGCCACCTTCCCTAGTGCAGTACCTCCGTTTCAACTTGCAGTAAGGCTCGTTGAACTCTCCCCATCACTTGGCGACCAATCCATCCATTGATATGTCACTCCATTCTCCAGGAACGTGGCTCCTGCCGCCTTCCCTCATCGCTGCTCCCACCCTTCCCCGCGTCATCTTGAGGTAAGGCCCACTCACTTTCCCCATCACTCGGCTCAATCTGTTCCCTCACTCCTTAGGAGTGTGGCTCCTATCGCCTTCCCTCAATACCTTTCTCCTTCCTACGCCATCTCGAGGGCTCATCGCTTGCACCCATGAATGACCAACGCCCGCCTTCACATTGCCTCCGTCTACCTTGTACCATCCCCAACCCGCGTGTATATGGCCACCACACAGTACTTTACACTCCCCCACCTGTTTACGTGGACTCCACATGGAGTCCACATGGAATGTGTGGAGTGGATGTGGAGTGGATGTGGAGTCCACATGGAGTCACATATACTCCACATCTACCTCAGATCTACTCCACATGGAGTCCACATACACTCCACATATACTCCACATACACTCCACATACACTCCACATGGAGTCCATGTACACTCCACACCCACTCCACATCCACCCCATATGGAGTCTATGTACACTCCACATACACTCCACATACACTCCACATACACTCCACATACACTCTAACCAGTGAGACTAAGACCAGTCCCTGAATTTCCTAATATAGAAAAAACCAGACCAGATCTGAAAACCAGACTGGACCCTTAATGGTTTAGGGTTCACTCATGGAGTATTTAGGACCCTTTAGGACCCTTAAAGAACTATTAGGGTCTGATCAGACCCTGAAAAATTCATCATTTGATAGTTTTGCCCATTTTTGGTAGTTTTAAGGGGTTTTCATCCCAATTTGGGGTGGACCCTGAGCCCAATTAGGACTAGTTTGAACCAATTTCTTTGCATTTCCAAATATGGTAAGACCAAGACTGCAGTCAAGTCTTTTTCTAGTCCTGTGAACTAGGCCTCAAAATACCAATATAAACCACTCCACATGGAGTATATGGACTCCATATAAACTACCCATATGGACTCCATGCAGACTACTCCACATGGACTCCACATACACTACTCCACATACTCCACATGGAGTAGTGTACATGGAGTATGTGGAGTAGTGTATGTGGAGTCCATAAAGTGTATGTGGAGTCTATGTGGAATCCACATGGAGTCCACATGGACTCTTACTGATAATTGAAGTCATAGAAATTCACTACCGAAATATCTATATGGACCCTAGAAAAATCCATGTGGAGTCCATATGGACTCCACATACTCCATGTGGACTCCATATGGACTCCATGTATACAGGTGGGGGAGTGTAAAGACCTCCCACCACAGCAGGCCTTGAATTGCGCAATGTTAGGTTGAGGGACGGAGATAATGTCCCCTCGTATTCCATTGCTGGGCCGGTTTCCATCCCATCATGAAACCACTCTATCCAAGGGCGAGATTACCCGTGCAGTGAAGTGATTATTGCCGTAATAGATAATTCCTTTCAATTTATAATGGGCTTCTACTTGTGACTCCAAGGTTGCGATACATAAATTCTGATTTGGCAGACAATCGCGGCGGCAAGTGGACATATCAAATGCCAACAATGGGGGTGCGGACAAGAATGTACGCTTCCTTATCAACGGTTCTTGGCAAATATTACAACAGCTTGTCGTTTCTATCTCAAAGCTATTACAGTATTCTTGCAAAGACCCGCGCATGCTCCTCGATAAAAGTAATAAACCATTCAATATATCGCTTCGTGAATATCGTGATCCTTCTACTCTATGGCCTCTTCGACAACATCTCACCGATGTCATAATCGGTACGTTCGATTCCAGAAGATTACTCAGGATCTGATGGACGCTTGTTTGTGCCCCCCACTCGAAGTCTGTCGGTGATGCATTGCTCAACCGCCTTCTCAAATTGTCGCGTACTTCCTCCAATTGACTCACGGCACGTTCACCTGGGCCATCGATACCCTTGAAGCCGTCTGCTAATAACCCTAGGTACTGCCCATTCATATCTTCCAAATCTTCGCTCGTGACGTCCCCATCAGCCCAGATGTTATATAGAATTGAGATTACAGAATCGTAAGCGCAACTATTGTTGCTCCACCGTGTCCCCCGTGGGATGCCCAGCGAAATCGACACATTAGATGTCGTTGTTGAGACACCAGCTTATCTACAGTATTTGACTTAGAGTAATGTCCGCTTTATGATTACATAAGCGCGTCCAGTCTTTTACATTCGTAGATTGTCTCTCATCATCACTACTCATTATACATTTCTAATAATATCTATTTAATCTCCCATCTACTTCATCCACTGCCAATAGGTTATGGGCCCTGGGCAACCTACAATGTCGAATCTCGAAGTCCCGAATCTTGAAGACTATGGTTCGAATTGGGTCACCTATAAGGAAAGGGTAGTACAGACTCTGACTCACCAAGGACTCGAACGACACCTGTACGGAACCGCGCCGAAGCCAGAGGAGCTTCGCGAGGTAGATGGGAAGTGGTTCACTGAAGAAGAACCCACGAAACCGCTCACCAGAAAAGAAATCAAAGAGCATGACACGAAAATCGACATTTTCGTGCAACAGGAGGCAACGGTTCGAGAAGTTATCTATCAAACGATCAGCCAATATACCTTTCTTCGAATATACAAAGAAGAAACCTCCGCGAAGCTCTGGATAAAACTCATCAGCCTTTTCGAGGATGAAGAAACCTTTGCGGCCACCTTGCGATCCATCCGAATGCATGCCGAAAAACGCGTCGAAAACGCGATGGTAATTGCTGAGAAAGGAGGGGAAGAATCCGAGGAGAAGCTGAAGGAAAAGAGTGAGGAATCGCGCTCGAGCGCGGGGCATGCTTGCGACGCTGAATGCTGTAGGAGAGGAGGAGAAGGAAATGGTCAGGAACCACAGGAAGAGAAGACCACGAGCACGAACGCTGCCACCTCGAGTGATACCAGCAAAGACGTAGCTCGCGCGAAGACCTCATACCCCCGTGAAGAAACCCCTGCCCAATCCACTCCAGGATCCTCGCCGCGCACCGTCGATCGAATCCCCGAGAGTGAAAACCTACATCTCATTGATTCTGCCAATAAACCGCTGGAAATCCGTCCCGAAATGTCGAATGCATGCGAAGCGTCGACGAAAAACGCGAATCCGTCGGAAATCATAGCAGATAGAGAAGACGAACCAAATTATATTGAAAAACGAAGTCATATAATACAGGATGAATGTCCTAAACCCCGAAAAACCGAAACGAAAATGGTTAAAGGCCGTTATACGAATTTTGATGAGGATTCCGCGAGCCATGGGATTTGTAGGGCAAAGAAGCGATCAGGAACGGTTGAGAGGAACGTTTACCTTTGTAGGAATCGCCTCCCAGCACCACGAACCGTCCAGATCGAGGGGAAGAATGCGCCCCACATCTCCAGCCCCAGCCGAAGCATCGACAATAAAGTGGTTGAGTTATCGCGCGCTAATAGGCACGTTTTGAAGGCCTTGGGAATAGCTCTCGAATGGTCCAACAATCGACCTAAACCGCCGGAAAGTGATTGCGCAACGGGCAAATCTTCGTCCAAGCCACTCAGCCAGGCCACCAAGATCCGTTCGGACGAACCGCCGGACACGAATAGACGCGATCGGAAGCCCTTAGGAACCGCTATCGAACGGTCTAGCGATCAGGGAAAACCGCCGGAAAACGATTGCGGAACGGACATACCTTCGTCCAGACCACCCAGGCAAAAGACCGAAATCCGTTCGGACGAACCGCGGACGCGAATAGGCGCGAATTAAAGCCCTATAGGACCGCTTTCGAACGCGCCAATAATCAGCCAAAACGGATAAAAAACGGCCGTGCAACGGACATACCTTCGTCCAAGCACAATATCTCCATATCCAAAACCCCACCAAACTCTCCCAGCTCAAAGGATCATCGAAGCGACATCCCAAGCGACCTAGAATCGCATATCCGTCGCGATTTCCGTGCTAGAAGACCCCCAGAAATCTGTAGTCAGCCTATCCAGCAAGACTCACCCATCTTGGAGACCAGGCCAGCAGGAATTGATTATAGGGATCCCAGAGGCATGTCTGGGGGAGATAGAGGGTTAGTAATCGATATAGGGGGACCAACTTACCTATCCAATATGGTCAACGATGTTGAACCTCGAGGAAGCGTCCAAGAGGAACCAACCATCGATCAGTCAGCAGTCAAACGTCCAAATCGGGACATTTCGACTTCGAAAATCATTCACACTCGTTTTGCTCATATCAAGATGATTCAGCAATACATTCTTTTATTATATCAGGTATACTTTACCTACTTACAAGCTCAAATACCTCCATCTCGCTTGAGGGGAAGTGTTGAGACACCAGCTTATCTACAGTATTTGACTTAGAGTAATGTCCGCTTTATGATTACATAAGCGCGTCCAGTCTTTTACATTCGTAGATTGTCTCTCATCATCACTACTCATTATACATTTCTAATAATATCTATTTAATCTCCCATCTACTTCATCCACTGCCAATAGTCGTGTCAGTGGTATTGTGCGTGATCTTCTTTTTTTTAATTGAATGATCCTGGGACTGACTGGAACCTGATATTCCTACTTCTGGATTGGCCTTTCTTTTTGTTGGGGTGGGTCCTGGTATGACACCCTGCGATTTGAGTGCCACGACCCTCTCTACTGGTACGAACATTGTCGTCTTTGGTGGAGGGCTTTTTGTATCGGTCTTCAAATCTGAAGGGCAGAGTATTTTCCAATGCAAGTCTTCTACTCCAGATTCTAGAAATGGGTCTGACCTATTCCAGCGGATCACTTTGTGGAGGTTCGGAGGCACATAACATTCGCCTTTCCACGCACGGAACACATGGATAACTGTGTTCCTGCGATCGCCTTCAATCCCGGCAGGCAGTTTACCCTGATATTTCAAGTACGTCACGTTGTTCAATAGTTCAAGTTCGCGAAACTCTTGACGAAGTGCACCTGAAGCTCCCCCTGTGATTTTTTTAGCGTCGAACCCTTGCAAAATCACTGTGCCCGCTGCGGAAGCACTGCGCGACAACACGGTGTAATAGGATTGGTGAGATCGACTGTTGTTTAAATCAACAACATTGTAAATCCTTGTTTTACCTTGCGATGCATAATCCGTCATGGAAAAGTTAGGCAATACTTCCACTTGGCTCCGGGAGATATTAATGGACGTATCATCAGGCAAGGAGCATACAACATTAACAGTTGTTCTCGTAATTGGTACAACGTTATCAGGCAACCCATCGAATTTGACAGTCTGTGGTGGATTTATTAATTTGATGAACAGGGTATCCAAGAGCGTTTGGTTTCTAGAACCCCTCATCGACTGCCAGGCATAAACGACACCTTCCTGACCTTTTGTAATGCATAACTCGGTTGCTGAATTATTTCTTATCATTACTGGCATTCCGACACAAAGAGAAAGTTTCGCTGGGATGTTCTTGGAGTTGGCGCTATGTGGTTGCTCCCAGAGGATATCCTGTACCCCCTGTGGGATTGTACGCACATTCAAGCGACCTTTTGATCCAATGTTTGTTTTCCCCAGCTCTTGTTCTTCTTGTGAGCTGATTGAATCTTCGGAATAGAAATGAACCAGTTCTTGCTGGGACTCACGCACAAATCTCTCACACCCTAGAGAGTTTATTGCATCCTTGTGAATATTCATCGCAGTGATAATTGATACATTTCTGAATTCCCTTGCCGTGACAGATGAACGTCCAGGTACAGTACTTGAAATTTTTGTGCGCAAAAATGTAAGGTCAGCAGGCGTACATGCTTTAAAGCGCATATTACTCAGAGCCTCCCTAAGGTGACTATCATCCAATGATTGCGTTGCCTGTCTCATGTTCTGTCTCAAGATTACCACAGTGGTGACCTGATGCCAAAGGGCTTTCCCCATCGCTGCTTCCTGATCTCGCATTACCGTCGACCTACTGCCAACTGTCCGGCTATATAAGGAGGCGTTTTCTTGTCCTATTGCAGGGGGTAGTTGAGCAAAATCACCAGCGAATATCATGCTTAGCCCACCAAAAGGCAAATCCGCCTCATTCATAACACGGGCAAGTCGCGCGCTGATTTGATACAGGTCTCGGCAAGAGAGCATTGAAACTTCATCTAGGAAGATATAATCCACACCGTAAAGCCTTGTCTTGACTTGGGCAAGTTGTATATTCGATATATGTCTTCCCGCTTTTTCATTGATGCCAAACATATAATGGTATGTCGATCCACCTAAAAGAGCTGCGGCGCTGCCCGTTGGTGCCACCACAACAAAGCGATGTGACTCATTTCGTATCTTAAAGTATTCCATTAATGCCTTCAACACTTGCGTCTTTCCGGTACCGCCCATTCCCCCAATATGCATCTTCAATTGCTCGCTCTGTGGCAT
This sequence comes from Infundibulicybe gibba, assembly GCA_015501065.1. NCBI lineage: Eukaryota > Fungi > Basidiomycota > Agaricomycetes > Agaricales > Omphalinaceae > Infundibulicybe > Infundibulicybe gibba. The sequence continues at coordinate 59,372 of JADNYI010000083.1, forward strand.
AGATGCATGGTTTGCGACTATCCGGAACGCTCTCTCCTGCTCGTTATTTAGCATGAAATCACGTGCAACCTTGTCGACTTCTGGCCGCCACCGCACTGGTGTCCCCCACTTTTCTAGGTATGTTTTGTCAATTATTCGTACATTGTTTCCGCCTGATGTGATCTTTGGTGGGCCAACTTCAGTGGGATTTCTTGGTAGATGTTGTGTGCACTCTTCGAGAACCTGTGCCTTTTTCTTCTGTACCGTGGCCTTCCACTGACTCCCTGATTGAATCACAGTCGGTGGTGTTGATTCCAAAGTGTACTCATTTGACACGAGATGTACGTTCGGTTCGTGCCATCCCAATCTCATCATCACGTCTTTCATAGTTGCAAGGTGCTGTTGTCTATTTTTCTCTTGTTGGCCCAGCTCATTGGATACATCTATGTCTTCTGCTAGTGTGGGATCGTGACCAAGGGCATCGTCGTACACATCCGCGCCCTGCTGTTCAAAGTCCCGCACGGTGTCATCATCCGGCATCGCCCAGCTAGGAAGCACTGCGCTTCCTTTCTTCATCTGCGCACGGAAGTCATCGCGCGCGTCCAGACATTCGTAACGAATATTAAAATTCTGTAAGAGGGTTCTCTCCCTCTCCGTAAACTCGTGGGTCACGAAGGTTTCGTCCCAGGTCTGTTGGTCGTTTTTTAGGTCAAGTCCACTTCTCCAGGGTTTGAAGAGCGTTAACATAGTCAGGCAGTACTTCTCACGATCGCCTTGGTCACAGCGTGGTAACGGTGGTCCCACAAAGTTGGGTACCACAGTACTGTCCTGCGACACGCATCTGGACACATGCATCTGTGCCAGAGGATGCTCGTCTGTGAAAAAAAAGAGATTCGACCCAGGTTTCTTTCCACCAGTCAGACCGGTGCCAGAGTCATCACCCTCAAGTGGGTCATCGTTGTCGGGTGGACTGTCAGGCGCGCTCTTATCGTTCGGCGGGCCATCATTGCTCAGCAAGGCCCCAAAAACATCACCGTCCATATCTTCAAAGCAATCATAAGAATCTTTATCATTTAAATTCGCCATCTGCTCCCCCAATTCACGATGGTCTGACTTTTGTTTCATCTTCTCGCGTTTGCATCTTGATATCCATTCATAAAGGTTCATCTGTTCCAGCTCAGGCGACCGATAGATATAGTCAAAGACAGGCGATAAACCAACTATTCGTCCCCTGCGTCTAAGAAGTGCCACTTTTTCTGGCTGTGTAACAGCACTGGGGGTCTCGCTGGTGGCATCCCATGGTTTTTGGGCCTCACGGACAAAGCTTTGCCAAGTGTGGCTAGTATAATGGTCTGGAATATCAAGCAGGTACATACAGGCCATTGGCGCTCCAATCTCCATTTTCGCACTCAAGTTATTCACAATTCGTGTCATTAGTCGCCTTGCTTTCTCCCTGCGGGTCTCACTTCCACCAATCATTTCCGAATTCTTCTGAAACATGGCCCGAACACTGTCAAATACTACATGCGTCTTCAATGATACCTTGGTAGTGTAATCTGAAACATACATCAGAACGGCTCTGATTGCTGTACCAGATCTCATGCTAGTAATATCGGTATTACACCGAAATAGATAGCTCACAACCGGGGTAAAGGTATTGATCCATGGTTCTTTTTTCTTCAGATTTAATGCGCCTGTCACAGGATCTACTTCACTGTGAGCGAAAGTTGGGCGAGGGAATCGTGCTTTACATTTGCCCCACATATTGTCAAGACATCCCTTGTAGGCGCGAGCCTTGTTTTGTGAGCCATCTCTATTTTTATTCGTGCCGCACTTGTGTATATTTGACCGCGACACGATATCATCTACAACCCTTTGAAATACTGACCACCATGAATTTGCAGTGGTACATATCTTGCACGCTCCACACTTTCGTTTACAAGGGGCCGCGGGCGGCTCTGGCAAGGTTTCCGTCGGGTCCAGGTAATTCTCATCTTTCGCAGAAATCTCAACATTCGACAACACCTCTTCCTGACTTCCTGTGCTAAACTCTCCCGAGTGGCAACTTTCAAGATACTCGACCATCTTCGAAAGAAAGTCTCGGGATCAACGATGCGCTTCCTTATTTCCTCAGGCGTTAGGCCGCCTCTGATCCACAATAACATATGTAGATGTAGTGTAAGTCTGCCTTGCTGTTCAACTGTACCATAATAAGCTGATGTATCGCCATACAGGCCTGGGCGTCCCGCATCAACTCCAAGGACATGTAGAATAAATGCCTTAATCATGAGGTTGAAAAAGCGTGCACCCGCGACGGGGTTTTGGGCGATCAGACGAATACGTTCATCGTGCGGTCGGGTAAACGGACGAAACTCCTCCTTTGTGTCCGCAAAATATAGGCAGATAGGATGTTTATTATCGGCCGGTGATAATGTGATATACCATGATGGTGCGCCCTCATACGAAATGAGTGACCAAATCTCATTCCGCATATATTTTTTACTGGTGACAGATCCTTTCACATTGCCGCCTACATGGTCCAAGTCTCTTATTACCTGGAAACAATTTCTTTCATCCTCAGATTCTGGTCTAATGTGTTCACCCTCGGACATCCGTTTGGCTAGATCGGCTAATACGTTCTGGTTCACATTCAGTAGCCTATTCGTGATTTCATGGAACTTCTCAGTCTCTGCAAGTAGAAAACCACTCGTCGTACTCGCCTTGATTTGTTCGTGACTAAATGCGACGAAGGGGAAATTCATGTCCATCTGAAACCTTTTGTCGTGATACATGAGCAACCATTTTTTATGCACTTTATCAGATATCGCCGTCAAGCCAATTCCGCCAAGGCCGTTGATAAGCGCGCCGCGCGCTTATGGGTTCGCAGCACACATCTCTTACTGATATTGGGCGCTTTAGGCGCACATATCGCATTCGCACAGCACTGATCGCACCCATTCCGCTCCGAACGCGTCGAGATTGCGTCTCAATTCCGATTCTAGTGGTAGTCTTCGCATCCTTATCGCATCACTCCCCACGCAGATCGCATTCTATTACATAGTTTACTTACCTATTTACTGTACCTCATGGCCGTTTAGCTCCGATATTTAGAGAGCTCGGTAGCTACCATGATCAATAAGAAAAGTCTTCACCTTTCAGTTCGCACTTCGCATGATTCGCATGCAACACTCCTTTAGGGCAGAGCCCTCACGTTGATCTCGCCACAGTTGGGCTAGGAAGTCTCCCTGATTTCGGACAACACTCGCATCCACAAGACCTTATCTAGGTACTTGTGTTATGTGTTGGTTTTGTGGTTGGTTTTGGCCACAAGCCTCGCAGCATATCACCGTATGGGAACAGCCAGGGGAAGATTTGAGGATAGAGCCCTGGGTTCTTGTAGATCGATTCGAGATTAGACTCACGACCGATTGCAAGAACCCTTCCACCGCTATTCCAATGTCTAAGCGCGATTCCCTTTAACGATTCAACGGTTTTTGTTTCCAGTTGGTCGCCAGTGATCCCATGAACAATGAAAGGACAGTCACCTTGTTCAGCACCATCTTCATAGTCATTATCGAACACGCTGGTACCCTCAGCGACCTTATTTGTGAACTCCTGACGGTATTCAACTGTAACTGGCGGCCCGTTCTCGGGGTACCTATTAAGATTGTCCAAAGAAATTTCTAGGTCAGCGTAATCAGGATGATTTAGTTTCAACCATGTCAGTGCCCTTGCCACATAATTACGCCGAACCAACAATGGAGTGCGAGAAAAATCCTCCTGAGTTGGCCTTGACGGCCCCGTGAAAAGTACCGCGAGAACATCGTCCAAGTCTTCTAATGGTGGAGGCAGTGCCTTATATACCTTTGGGATGGGTGATTCGAAAGCGACGACGTGCGACACCATTTTTCGCATTCCAGAGGCAACTCGGACAAAACAACAATTATGACAAATTCTTGCAATCAAGATTTTTTCTACAAAATTTAAACACGCAAGTTCGTCAGGAACATTCCCCAGCCATAGCCCCCTAGCCAATGCCAAACGGGGAACCTGCCCTTTCCTGAGGGAGCGCCGACAGCCATCACAAACCCTGTTGCAGCAATAATCTAACACTGCACCCCTAAATTCTCGGATCGGTTCAGCGCTGGATTGTCTTTCAATTCTCGTTACACCTGGGGCTTCAAGGATGCTTAAAAGACCTTTAATACTTTTAAGCCGGCTTAATTCAGACGTAGGCGAGAGTTGACCACATACCGCGCAGCCACTCTCCTCCAACCTCTTGGGCGCCAAATCTTGGCAAAAATCTTTTATGATAGTGCGTGATAATGTTTCAGTTAGTGGAGGAGGGGGGAACATTGGTGTTGGCACACACCTGGGGTTGTGGGTGAATTCAAAGCATACTTCTTACGTCGCGTGGTGTTATTTTTGTTGATATCCTGCTGGCTAAGATTACGAAATCGTTCAAGTGAACGGGCTTTTGATTTTGCTGCCTCTGAAAGCACTGGAATGAATATGTTTGTGAAAAGTGTACAATTTATGCACGAATGGCACTCAAAAGCGCTCACGAGATCATCTTTTCCAACATGCGAACCTATCTTGATACCGTGAATTTTTGCGATTTTCTGAATCATCTTGATCGGTATGTGTCGTATGATGTATTGTAGAGGGATATTGGCATGAACAAAGTTATCATTGACGGGATATTTTGCCCGCCCGATATCGTCGATGTGATCGACGTAACGTAGGACTGTTTCTGAAGCAATGTTGCCATCACCTGAAATCAGAAATGGGTGTATGACATCACGATGAAATACATACGCCCGACCACCACCTTTAGGCGTATCGCGGTGTAATACTGTTGTGTCATTCACCATTGAAATGTAGCCCGTCGTAAGACAACCCCTGGTCAGGATCGAGACGGAATGGGGATGGGGGACCAGTGTGCAGGCATCGTCAATCAAGGTCAGAATATTGTAAACCACGAATAACCACCGTAGGCAATGTTGGTGAGGCACCGAGTAGCCTAGCCTGTGGAGCGTTGATATGCTGCGAGGCTTGTGGCCAAAACCAACCACAAAACCAACACATAACACAAGTACCTAGATAAGGTCTTGTGGATGCGAGTGTTGTCCGAAATCAGTGAGACTTCCTAGCCCAACTGTGGCAAGATCAACGCGAGGGCTCTGCCCTAAAGGAGTGTTGCATGCGAATCATGCGAAGTGCGAACTGAGGGGTGAAGAATTTTCTTGTTGATCATGGTAGCTACCGAGCTCTCTAAATATCGGAGCTAAACGGCCATGAGGTACAGTAAATAGGTAAGTAAACTATGTAATGGAATGCGATCCGAGCGGGGAGTGATGCGATAAGGATGCGAAGACTACCACTAGAATCGGAATTGAGACGCGATCTCGACGCGTTCGGAGCGGAATGGGTGCGATCAGTGCTGTGCGAATGCGATATGTGCGCCTAAAGCGCCCAATATCAGTAAGAGATGTGTGCTGCGAACCCATAAGCGCGCGGCGCGCTTATCAGCGTGAGCAAAAAGTATATATCCCATTTACCTCTTCGCAGGTATCGACGTGTGCGGGTGGATTCAATATAGCAGGGATCCGACCTACTCAAAAATAGCTGACAAAAATTGTGGCGGAGCATACAATTCCAACGCAATGTCAAAGAAAGGCAACGAGAAATAGAGGAAATGTGATTCATTGGCATGGCGTATATGTAAATAGACCACCTATACATAGCTATATAATAATGATGCAAGAACGTGGATTTTGTGAATACGCGTACAAGGTAATACATCATATTGAGCACCCAAGAAGAGTCGGCGTACGTGGAACGTGCAGCCAATAGCACATGCCATTGACAAGTGGGGCAGACGGCCAACAATGCATATCGCTGACAAAATCCTGGAGCCGCATGGGGGGGCGGCAGGGATTGGGCGGCTGGCTGTACCCATTCTGGATTTTCGGTGTGGCATGACAGTGACAGGGAGTTTTGGCACGGTCCGTGCAGGAGCAATACAAATTGCTGGGCCTGGCCTCGAGGTGTCCATACAGATAAGCTGAAAAGCAATGGTTAGACACACGCTGTGGCACGCCTAAAGTAAATAGGGAACTCACAGTGAATGGCGGGGAGTGTTGGTTACGTTCGCCGACAGGATAGAAATCAACCAGGCGATGGTAAAAATGAAGCATAGATATGCTAGATTATGCCTGTTCATGGATGCAGTTCAAAAGGTTACACAAGAGAGCTATAAGGATCGAGCTTCAAGCTTCAAGACTCAAGATGCCGACAGTCTGGCTGGGTTTGATGTTTGATGTTCAATGTTCAACATTCACGTGACTGACCAGGAGATTCCCGGTCCGCCAGATGTTCTCGCGCTACCGTCAGGGGGCCTTCGCCCATCCCGCTTACTGGCGATTCGGGAGACCAAGGCTCTAATATCAACCCTGGGTGGAGGTCCATCACGCTCGGGGGCTCTGGGTTTTGAACTAATAACGCCTTGTGAGTCGTTGCAAGTCCTTCATTTGATTATAGACGCGGCCCTAACATCCATCTCAAAACACCTGTTTCCCCAGCTTCACAATTAGTGAAACCCCGCAGGTTACCTCAGCTCACAAAAAATTCACTGAAACCGGGCCGCCTAAGGTAAGTACCTCTTTGTATAGGTGTGGTACATCCTGCTGTCGATCAAGCGGCAGATGCACGAGTTTGTTGTGTACAACTTTGTCTTCCAGATGTGGCCCATCCCTAGTCCCGTCTGCCGCATACTAATGTTAGCGATACCATCTATCGCTATGAACTCGGAACAGGCTGGGCACATAACGCATGTCTGACGCGGTAGTGGGGTGGCACATCGGGTCGCACGGGAGGCGTGGTGGGTTCAGCAATTTGGCGAAGACTGTACTTCTCAATATTAATTATATATTATATATTTTCTAATAACTATTGGGCGCGGTCGGGTTTACCGAGTGTGCATGGGTCGCGGGGCCACCATCCGGCCACTTGGGTGGCATATTTCGTTCACTGTGTACCAGAGCTAGTGCTTGGCCTGCTGATTCTCTTTTATCTCTGGGAATTGGGCGCAAAGATTTATTCGAAAGAGGCTAACACAATACAGCGACAACTAAGACGTAGGGACACCAAGCAGGATGACAAATTGAATGTTGGAGGATAGAATAGGTCCATTGGTACCCGCATAGCAACCTAGTGTATATCCAACTGCAACAAGGGATTGGAATGGGAGATCAACACCGCCACCGCGGTAGAGTGGCATTTGTGTTAAAGACTGAAAGTTTTCGTCGCTGAACATGAAATGGTGGCCACTACGTGCTCTGCCGTCGTAGATGGGGACTGAAACGATGAGTTGATTTGATGACGCAATAAACGAGCAATACAACTTACTTTGCTCGTGAAAACCCTTTGATGCGGGGTACGGGATTAGATTTCGGTTTGATTTAGCTGGGGAGAGAGGGCTTGTAACTGTTGTTAAAACCGATGTCCCCGGCGTCCTGATGGTGCCTGATGGGATATTGTGAGTTGCATGATAGGACAAAAATGGATCAGTTCAGTCTTACCAGTCATTTGTTGCACTGCACTCGATGTCCCAGATTCTTTGCAAGTGGTGAACGACATGCCGAGATGGGAGTGAGAACCTGTAATCAGTGTGAATCCAAGCAAGTTCCCCCAAACGGCGACATCTCGGCGCCACTCCTGTTTAAATGGCGCTATGGTGATCCGGTGATATGCAAAGAGGCTTGTGGCCAAAACAAACCACAAAAACCAACTAAGTAAACAACACCTAGATAAGATGTTGAGTGAGCGAGTGTTTTAGATTAACAACAAACAAAGCCTCCTAAGGACTCTAGAAGAGTTCTCAAAAAAGACTGCGAGGGGACCCGCTTTGGATGCGACCTCGACGCGTACGACGCGCGAGAGGGGTAATGAATGAATGGAATGGACGCGAGGGCGTCCGGGAACTGGGAACTTAGCGTAGAATGAGTGCGACGCGAGTCGCGCTCTCAAATCTTCGGGCACGGTGCGACGCGAGACGGCGTACACCAATATGCAAGACTCTTTGACTGCGATCGGGCGACTTGGTCACAGACCGACTACGTGAATGCGAATGAACATGGAAGAGTGCGACGTGCGACTCCTGTAGGGAACGTGGGTAGTCTACTCTGAGACTGCGAAACTGAGCTACGAACTCTGAGGGGGAAACTCTGCTAGATTCTCTCTCTGGAAAGCGAAGTATGTACATGGCCTATATACTGTGGGCGAGTCGCGGCGTATGTAAGGGTCTATGTACGATGCGATGGACCGCCGATCATGTCCTGAGTCCGGTAATCTAAAGTGAAATAAGAGAATATGCAACAAACCCGGCGCGATCGCGCGTCTGCGTCTTGCTCGGGTCACCTAATGGGCACGTTGTCGAGGTGTCCGGGCCTCATGGAGGCTCTCGCGGTGATGTTGGTACGTGTCGCAGTCGGTGTGGGTCGAGGCGCATTAGGGTCTCTTGTTAGGAAGTACTGAGTGCGCGCGGAGCCGTGTTGAGGCGCGATCCCGTATGTGCTGAGCTGTGAGAGGGTCCTATACGAGTGCGACGGCCTCGCATCGTATATATGAGGTGCGGCGAGCTGATCCTGGCCGTTATCATGGGTGTTGATGCGGTCCGAGGCCGTTGTGTGGGCTTGTGGGTGCGCGCGTCGAGCCTGGCGAGTCGTGCTGATCTTATCTTGGTGCGAGATGTGGCCTACGAACCCATAAGCGCGCGGCGCGCTTATCACCGGTGGACGTTATAGGCATTTACAGAGCCATATGTGCCGGTTTCGGCGAGGAGGCACTCAGTGGTAATGCCAAGCATTATGCCCACGGCATTGACAGGGCGGTCCCCCACAGCGATTTTGAGACGGCCTCCTTCAGTGGTTAATCGGTTAGGGTGAATACGCGCGGTATTTACAAAGAAGCCGCTTCTTTCAAACAACAGCCCTTTTTTAAGAGATCTGTTAAGGAATGGGGGATAGATCAATGAAGGTAGGACAGAGGTGACGAGGAACATACTTGATGGAAGACTGGGATATGACCGACACAAGGGCAGAAAATTCGGCCCGCGCGGAGCCAGGTTGTGAATCTCCTGACCCATAGGATTGAACATCGCAAACTTGGCTGTGGGAGGTAAATGATTAAGAATACATTCGGTGAAGATAAAAGATAAACTTACTCAAGAAACGGGAGACCAACATAATATGGACGCAACTGTGGGTCTTGTAGTGAATCACACATAACTGTCTCCTGTGTGGCTGCTGCGGGAATTGCTTGTGGGGACCTATGAAAATCAGCAAGGAAAATCGGGGAACATCAACGGGTGGACTTACGATCCGTCATCTGTTCCTGAATTTTCGCCCGCATCTTGACTCTCCTTATCTTCTACAGCGGAGCCTTCCTCACCCGATGAGACTGCCTCTTCTCTGGCCTCTTCCCCCGACAGGGTGCCCTCATCGCCCGACTCAACAGCCTCGTGATCAGGGACAATCGCAAGTTTGGGTATTTTAAAGTTGGTGGCGGTAGCAGGTGAACTCGGAGAATCAGGAGTAATGAGTCTCTGCTTATGAGAACGCGCTGAACGAGCCCGAGGTGTTGTGAATGGCGTGGTGGGGACAGGCGGGGGAGTAAAAGGTGTGGGAGCTCTCTGCTTTCCGGCGCGGATGGAGCGACGGGCATTTGGGAGGGGGGAAGGTGTAACAGCTAAAGGAGGGGGCATAGCGGCGAGTGGGGGCGTAACGGCAAGTGGGGGTGCAATAACGAGTGGGGGTGTAATAGCCATGGTGGTGGCTGGTGATCCTGGGATCTCCGGAGAGGGGGGAGCTGCTTCAGGTGGTGGAGGGGTTGTGGGAATAGGAGCCCGAGACCATACTGCCCTTGTTTTTCCAGGGGAGGGAAGGACCAAACGTGGAGGAGCAGGTAGATCGGTATCCGAGGGGTCAGAGAAATCGTCCCCGATTGGAGCTGTAGCTTTCTTGGTCTTTGGGGTGCTAGTGGATGGTTTTATTAGGCATGGATGATCAATAACATTCAGGCGGAAAAGGATAGTGGGAGGCAAACCTTCGGAGAGCATTATTAAAGATTGCTTTTTCCGTTGGGATCTTTGTCCTCCTGATAAAAAGATGTGAGAATGCCGCTACAAACATGAGAAATCAAGGACTAACACTGGACGCGTTGAGGATGTGGCGCCAGTGGACCGATCACCATGAGCCATGTCGGGGGAGTCCTCCCCTGTACCGGGACTGCTGAAGTATTAGATCATTTATCAGAGTGATTAAAGTGAAGACTTACGGGAGAGAACCGAAACTCAACTTGCGACAGATGCCTGGCCCTGAAGACTGAGACGCTCTGGAAGTACTTTATGAGATAGATCAATATTAAGTGAAATGTTTATACACGGTAGAAAAAGCAGGGAGATTATCAAAATCGCTTCCGCCTGGCGCGGGCAATGTGCTCTTGAACTTGGCCTTTTTCGATGGCGACGGCGTATCCCTGGGTGAATATTAAGCGCAAATTGAGGAGGGGTAGAAGGGGTGGCCAAGCTTACACTTCAGAGACTGAGCCATCAGATATGATGATCAGAAACGTAAATCGCTTTACGCTTGGATGGACCGGCGGTGGCTGTGGCCTTGGGGGTTGTAGGGCCTGTCTTGACAGCGGTACGACTAGGAACCATAAGATTATCTTGCGGATACGGAGGTGAGAGAGTACGCACGATGTAATTTTCTTGGGAGGCATATTGTAGAAATTGGTTTGGGGGTACTATGTTTTTGGGAAGGGTGGTTGAGGTGACGCCGCTACATGGCCGGATTATATCTTCAAGTTCGACAGCAGAGGGGAGACATTGACCGGGGAAGAAGCGATGCCAGCAAATGGTAATGGAAGGTGTGAGATATCCGCGATCAAATGAAATAGAACAGCATGGCAGATACAAACCCAAGCAATGAAGTACAACTTCTATAGAAGGCCTGATAGAGAAACCAGGCGCAAAGGGTAATGCACTCACAGTGATTGGAAACGCGCTAAAAGAATAGGATCCGCTAGGGCAAATAGCCATGCAATGTTAATAGTATGGGTAGGTGATGTGAAGGAAAGCGCAATAAGTGGTGCTAAGAGCGTCTGGTTCCTGAGGGCCGAAGATGGCAGGGCAAGCCATGATTAATAATGAACTCAAGATAGGATGGCATGAACGCTACCTGAAAACTCGTGGAGAAGGCGCGTGATACCAGGGGGGGAACACATGGCTGCGAGGGGAAGTGGAGGGGGCGTTGGACCATGACAGCATCTTGTCCCTGCAGAAGGTGCGATGATCAATGTTTCACCGGCGCAAAGAATTGCGGTAACCTGGGAACTTAAGCGTATTCGAATTTGTGAGAGTAGGGATGATAGATAACAAAGAGAAGGTTGAACGATTGGTACAATTGAGGTAAATGGGTGTTCCTATGGGGGCGGACAGTAACTGGTCAGCGATAAGAAAAGTCAGGTGGTGGGGACACCGCATGGCTCCATGAAAAGTGTCAAAGAGTGGATCATTAGATTAGGTGTATTTAGGAATTGAAAGGGAAAAAAGGCGACTTTGCATTCAAATAGGAACGAAAACATGTGGGGGATTGTTAAGGCGGAGTGCCTTTACCAAGGTTCAAGCGTCGAGTATCGTCGAAGATGTCAAGTCAGAGTCTTGGGTCAATACCAACAAGACTATAGTCACTCCAAGTCAGGCTTTGACTTGGGTATCAAAGGTTCAGTGATCAAGGTTCAGAGGTAAAGGGTGTAGTATTGCCTAGGTCAAGATAGAGAATAATGACAATGTATCTAGGGTTTATATACTAGGGACCTTGGGGCGCGAGAACATAGTACAATGGGAAGTAAAGACAATGTAAGGTAAAAGAGCTGTTGAAGCTCAGTCAGCTATGACATCATGGATGAGTCAAGTATCTAAGAATAGAGGCATGTGTTGGACATGCGATAGAACAATGAAGAATCAGAGAACAATGTAAGTATGGTCAAACAAAGGGGATCGGTCAATTGAGAGAAAAAGATAGGGGTGGGAACCGTTGTAACAGGGATGAAGCGCCCTCCGATCATTGATCAACGTGGATGACGTGTGAGATTGAAGAAAAGAAACCTACTTGATGACGGGAGCGAGCGCCAGCAGGTATGGTGGAAAAAACTAAGTATTTATGTAAATCAGAGAAAATCACAGGCGCCAAGAACTGAACCATGGACGAAACCTACGACTTTGAGAATTCTCGAAACGCTCTCGAGCAAATCGCGTCGCGCAGCAAGGGGGCTGAAGACCGTGGGCTAGCGAATGTGGCAAAGGTGAGTCACTGACGCTCTCTGAAGAATTGAATGTAATGTACAATTGCAGAACGCAAAGTGGATGGAACAGCTGCGGATCGAATGTTTCGAGGAGCCTAAAACTTGGTGTTTGTTAGTAGTGGCGAACAACAATGACGACATGACACATACCATGGAGGAAGCAGTGTTCACGATCCAAGGTGTCCTAATCGCAAAAGGTCTTCCACCCATTGAAGAAAAGCTTCCGTAAGTCGTGTATGATATTCGTTTCATTTCAGACTAGAAACAGTTTGCAGGCAGGCAGGCACACGATGTCGATACCTACGCCAAGGCGTTACCATTATGGGACTTGGCTCGCCCACATTTGAGTACGCTATGAATGCGGTGGTCGACATTTCGAGGATGTTTGACCGGCAATTCCCAGAGGGTAAGATGGAGCTGTGGATCGTATCCACAACCGACAGAGAGCAAAGTAGCATCGAGGTATCAAACCGATATTTTACACCCAAGCGAGATGCGCCACAGATGACCCGGGTTCCTTTTCCCGAATCTGTGGACCCGCAGGGAATCCTGGAGAGTATGACAAAAGCTGGGTATGTTCATGGAGAAGAAAACGAGGTTGGTTATTATACATATTCTCAAGAGGACGGGGAAGAAAGGTGAGCAATCAAATGGATGATAAAAGTCCGATTACCACTGATGCTGGGAGATGACTCCCCACCCGCAGGTTTCAAGTGGCCAAACCACAGGTGTTCCGAATTGGGGACTTGGTTGAAGTCCAGGTTTCCTTTGCCGTTGTGCCACTGAAAGGCGGCAAGTATAAGATGCTGAGCGTGCTGCGGTCGATAGCATTGCTGGATGGTCAATTTGCACAGGTGAGTGGCGGTCAATGTGAGAACAAGCATACCTAATACTGATTTGGGACTTTTAGAAACGGGTTATGACCAAGAAGATCAATAACGAAGTGAAAGTGACTTTAAAGCGCCGTGTAGGGTATAACACCGCAGAAGGGAGCGGTGAAAAGAAAGCGAATATGGATGTAGATGGGAGCATGCCAAATGTGTAGTGGAAAATTTTAGCACCTTCAAATGCAGTCGAAATCCGCAGAAAGTCATCCAGAATCCAGAGGCTAGCGTGTGAGGGTCATACATACCTTGAATATTTTAACACTTTCAGCGTCGGTCATTGTCTCGGCTAGCTGTGTGTATTGTGTGACTATGATATAATATAAGGTGATATCTAAGGATAATATTGGTAGTGATATGGATGTACGACATGGGGTGACGAATGTTCAGCAGGGGGTTTGATTCTATTATAACGACTGTTCACCTTGAAAAAATATTCAAGTACCCCGCTACATTTCATAAACTTCAGTGGTTGTGCGACACCGTGCTAATCCATCCACAAGGACTCGGAAAGATCACCTGCGGGAAGCCCCAGAATAAATTAACAGACGGAGGACGTGATTCACGCACCGTGGTGGTGTGGGAGTAGAATGCCGCCTCTGTGATAAACAACTGCGTGGGACAGGAAAAAAAGTGAGCAAGTGAAGAAGCGACAAGAGAGCGAGGCAAGCTGACAATTCTAACTTCTAACCGCGCCTGGGCCAGTGTATTGGCAAAAGAGCTGCCTTGGTAGGCGAGCGATGTTTGGTGACTTAGAGTGGTGATCGAAACTGCTTGGATATCGTTCCGATTGTGCTGACCATGCTAATCGTGAAGGCAAGCACGACAACACAAATGTTCAAGCATCCAACTGACCTCCATGTTCAGACGCTTGCCGCTCCCTCCATATCCCCCAGTGCGGTCACCTCACTTGCATTCCCAGGCGCCTAGTCCCCAGGTACAAGTGGCATCTTGTTGTGAGGCTGGGAGGTGATGATAAGGAGCATCTGGGCGTGCCTTGGAGCAGTGATTGAATCAGCGAGGCAAGGGGGGGGTGATTGGGTCAGAGGGCAGGGGTTGAAAACGGCTAGAGCAGTGATATGGTGAGAAAGGGCTACAAGTCAAGAAGAATACTGATCTCGATGTAAACCGGTTATGCTTGCAAAGCCAGGGACAAGGTAAACGAAGGTCGGATTTGAGACATTTTTTCTGAGGTGTACAAACTGAAGAATCAGAAAGTGAGATGTTGGATGGGTGTGAGCGAACGACGGGGTTATAATATTTGCAACACGCCTGAAGATGGGCGCGAGATGCGGTTGACAATTTTGAGATTAGCAGCTGGTCCACCTCCAGGTAGGGGGAACGGCAGGATCCACTACGAGTCGCTTTATGTGTGTCGGATCGGAGCTGCGTTTGGGTTTCTAGAAGTATACACTGAAAAAAGGAATACACAGAGTGCAATGTTTGAGGAGTATGGAAGAGACAACATGAGGATCAATTGCACGTGACAAATTGATGGCATCACGGCAAACGCCGCGACGATAGACCGGTTAACGAAAAATTTTGGCAGGCTTGTCTGGAATGACCGAGTTCTTCGTTTCACTACGAACTCGGAACAGCCATTTCCATTCAAAGCTGGCCAATGGGCACTGGGCATTTGCCGCCTACTCACTTTTTTTCTTACCCATCCCACCCATGCCGCTTCCTTTCGAGGATTCCATCTGATTATCCATTACATTATAGATATCCCCTACTGATGCTCATGCTCTCCCAGGCCACCACCCACATCAGGAAAACTGCATCTGTAAGATTTTAAAACATTGTGTAACATATGGCTAAATTGTCAACATATCAACCCCATGTTGCATTATCACAACATAGTCTAAAATCCCATAATATCATACAATATGTTACACCAAGTCACAACATAAGTAAGTTGCCATTGAGATTCCATAAAATACTACACCATGTTGGACAATTGCATGGGTACCATATATATATTATAATTTGATATAATACCATACAACATATCTAAGGTACCCATAAGGTTCTTACAAAATACCACACCATGTTGCACAATTGTACAAGACCTCCAGGATACCTTGCATGCATTGTAAATTGATATAATATTGTGTAACATATGATACAATGTTATAATATCAGGTTAACTAACAATCGGGGTAATCAAGACAACTGTAAGTCGGCAATAGGTGGTGAGCACGAGGCAAGGGCATGGGCATGAAGCACTGGAAGCATGGACACAAATACAAACCCACGCGAGAACACACAGTTTTCGTGCAAACCCGCAGCGGCCGCAAAGGTCGCGGCCCACGCTCCGAGGGTGCATGAGGTAGACAACAGCCGCTCCGCTTCTCATTCTTGTGGGCGAGAGGATGAGGTAGCAGGAACGGGATGTGCAATGTGAGGAAGCGCGTACCATATAGTTTTAGCGCAATTCCACAGCAGCCGTGAAGGTCGCGGCCTGCTCCCTGATTTGCCTCGCAACATTATTGCGCGCGTCAAATGACGCGGGAAAAACATTGCGAGGGTGACGGAGGGTGCGTGAGCCAACCATTCCGCTTCCGGCTCTCGTGAGCGAGAGGGCGAGGTGGTGGGAATGTGATGTGCGGTGTGAGGAAGCGCGCGCCGTTGTCCTATTGTACGCGCTCTTGGATCCGGCCCTTCCGGCACTCCCAGTTGCGAGCCTGGTGGGGAGCAGGTGACAGGTCCTGGGCGGAGTCGGCGTAAGCTATGCGCACATACCTGGTGCTTCATCATCCGCCAGCGTTGACGCCCACCCAGCACATGAGTTGACATACCTCATATATGAACCTTGGCGTTGTATGCGGGCAGGCCATCCCATCGCACTCGGATGCGCTGTCTCATTGCGTATAGACGTGCCGTCTCATCGCTCCCAGATTTGCTTCCCTCGTTGCGTGCAGATGTGCTCCCAGATGCACTGATGTGTGGACGCACCATATCGTTGCACACGGATTTGCCGCCGCATTGCATGTGGAGTCCTGCTGTGTGGATGCCCCGTGCAGCATACTGGTTGGGTGGCCGTTGAATGACAGAAGAGATGAAAAGAAGGCTGGAAACTTACACACTATACACGAGAAGGACTACCCAGAAGGATCACTGTCCACGGGCATCGGCAAGGTTGGCGGGCAGACATCGGCGCGCTTGTTGGACGATTCAACGAAAATTCTTTCCCAAGTTCATTTGAACTCCGCTCAAAAATCCGCCACGTCATCGTCAATGGTCGTTCATACCTTTTATTGTACTCCCTCATTTGACGAGCAGCTGCCCGCCAACACGACACTCGCGGATGCTACAGATCATGGTGGGTACTCTTTTTTTGTCACTCAAAACTCACCGCAGCCCAGCCACCGTTGCTCTGCTGCCGACAACCCGCCACCCCCTACACACCTGCTGGAAACACCCCACAGGTTTTCCATTTGAGCATCCCCCATGCACTGTGAGTGCATATTGACCACCCCAACCGCACCGGCCACATCACAGGTACCCGCTCTCGTTGCACCCCACCGGCTCTCCGTTTAGGTATCCCCGCACATCGTGAGTGCATACTGACCATCTCCGGCCCAACGCAACGCTCAGGAAGGGCCGAGCCCCTTCTGTACCGACCATCTCCCGCCGCCATCTCTAGTTCCTTGCCACCACCCCCACCAACTCAACCAACACTCCGAGTCTGCCCCCAGTACCGTCACACCCCCAGACATATTCACCTCCTCCATGTTTCGCGCGGCAGGTGCGTTTCACCTCCTGCCTCTTTCTCTTTTCCTCGTCATACCATGTACCCATAGCCTGTCGCACGTCGCACTTATTATGATTATCACAACTTTTGTAAACTAGTACTGCTATGACTCAATATAATTTTGAATTAACTCTTTGTGTGGGCTTGTAAATGATAAAAATTGACTGGAATCCGGCAATATATTTGTGTCTTCTTATAACATTTTGTGAAATAATTTACCAAATTGCAAAAATCTTGTGGGGATAGAGGAATTTGATTCATGATTTTGCAATATGGGGTAACATTTTCGGAACATTGTGTAACATTTTGCAAAATATCAAGGGGATGTCGCATTCCTGACAATTTGTCAACATTTTGACAAATTGTCAACATATCAGCCAAAGTTGTATAATCTCAGAAAATACTCAAAAATATCACAGACCCAGATTCCCTGATGCAGCGGACCCACATTGCCCAGCCCCACCGTTATTTTCACTTGTGGAAGAGGGCCGTCGCAAGCGCGGCAGGTCCGAGTCCGCAGGACCTCTCAAGCATTAGGTTTTCCGTGGCTGGGGTTGCTTAGTTTCGCTAGCGGTGTGGGCGCGGACTTTACAGGGATGTGTAATGAGATGCAGACTGCGAGCTGCCAGTGTGGAATGATACTGGGGCTGATTTCGGGGGCACTAGTGTGGGTGACGGAGATGATGAGGGTGGGCGCATGGAAGTGCGAGGTGGCAAACATGAAATCTGTCCGACGGACGGGGCGTATGGAGGACCCGATATACCTGCGAGATCTCATGGACAACACTACCTATATCTGAATCCGGAAAAATTGACGGCTGTGCTAAGCCTTCAAGTTGGAGCGAGATGAGCATGCTGTGCGCTTCTCGGAGTGTCTGTGCTACCTGCTGCAAAACCTGGCGCAATCCGTGGGCCGTTTCTGGTGATGACGCTGCTGATGCTTGAACCATTAGCGAACTGTTGGACGAGGGCATTTCCGTGGGCGGCGAAATATAGTAAGCGAGGCATTTTCTAGATGCTAATGCTTGTGATGCTTGTGCTTGCGCTGCTAGCGGCGACGGAGGGGCGCTAAGTGATGGATTGCCAATCAACTGGTTTCTCCGGTATCTGCAGGCTAAGCAACGGCTTGTGGGGCACTGCGGAAGTGTCCTGAATGGTCTCTAATCGCTTTTGCAGCGCGAGGAACGGCGGGGAAACGGTGGAAACTCAGGCTGGCTGTCTGGACATGTAAGACTTTGGCACGTTTTCCGCGGGCGGAGTTAGCGTTAGCGATGTCTGGGGATGCCCTGAAACACTAGAACGGTCCGTTGATGATGTCCGTAGTGGTGAGGAACGAGTCGGTTGAGCAGGGGATGAGGTGGCTACTCTGGACGACTTAGACGACTTTCCCGCTTTTTCCGGACTACATAGGCAAGACGGTGCATTCTGTGACTGTTCTATATCACGGAGACGTTCCTCCGGTTGCGTTTGCGATGCTAGAGACTGAGCGGATGGCGCTGAAACATGGTATGATGTTTTGGGCGGTTTGAGCGCTTCAGATGCGTTTTCCGGACTTTTCAGGGCAAGCGGTGAGTTGCAGAACGAATCTATAGAACTAAGGGGATCTCCTGAGATGCTAGCGATGCGCGAGAGAGGTGCAGAGCGGCGGAGCTCTGGGATGGGACTTTGGGTGATTTAGGTGCTTCTAGCGTTGTTCCCTGGCTTAGAATGTTAGGCCGTGAGTTTAAAGTCTGTTTCCCTATGTCTGTATGATCCTTTTGCTGGTTTGCGACATGTCCGGAGGCACGAGCGATGCGGGAGCATGGGGCGATGCACTGGACGATTTGGACGCTTCCGACGCGTTTACCGGGCTATCTAAGCTAAGCGGTTGTCCTGGGGACGTTTGAGAAGGTCTCTGCTGACGTTCTACAAGCGCTGGTATGTCCTGGGGCAAATACGGATAGGGAACACGATGGGAGAGCATCTGGACGCTTTGGGCAACTCTGGGCGCTTTTTCCTGTACCTGCGAGCAAGGGAGCAAGCCTAGCGATGAGAGAGATGTACCCAAACGTTGTCCTGACGCTTCTCTAGCGTCCTGGCATGATAACGGACCCGGAAAATCAGCAACAGGTGACTGGGCACTCTGAGGCGCTGACAGTCCCAATGTTTGCATTCTTGTAGCCTGTAAGCACGGAAACGAAGCCGAGGAATGCGAGACGTGATCTAAGGGATGTACTTCCGCTAGTACGGGCGATGATTCGGCTAGAAATGGTGGCACGACGCCCTGGGGTGCTACTGGCGCTGAAGAAGGCAGATCTTCGGGTGCTAGCGTGACGTGCTGCAGAATGATCTCTAAAATGGGATTCTGTACTAATTCCTGCTCTTCATTCGAGGGCGTAGCGTGCGGTATTCAATCAAATCCAGTTCAATGAATTATAGGCCACCAGCAAAAAGCGGGCTGACTCTAGCAGCCTGGAGGTGCCAGTGTTGAATATCAGGCCAGTGTCAAAGAGACAGGTGGCATACGGGACGGCGGAACAGGCGGAAAGAAGGTGCACACAGATCCAGACACTGACAAAGATCGATAAATGATAATAATATTCATACTAGCACACATGAAAGTCGACAAAAACTAAAATGATAGTGGCTAGGCAAATCCCGGAATGTGAAACTCCGACCAGTGTAAATTTTACAATCCGACACCGGCTATCACCGCAACAACAGAGCTTATTTCGCTTGCAGGAGCTCATTCTGACATTATAACCGAGTCTAAAAATACTTTTAGGACTCGGAATTGGGGATTTTCGACGCCTCATGTCAGCATTACGCCTGCATGCACTGCAGGTGCCCAAAAATTTTCCCCTGGGAAAAATACAGTATGAAAAATGTCTCATGTTCTCCGAGTCATTTTTCCCAAGGGGAAAGTCCAAATTTATATACAAGTAAAATAGAATTAATATAAATCATTTCTCCCCCCTTTGTTCATGGGGAAAATGTGACATTTTGCCACCCATTTCCCCCAAAGTAGGGTGGGTGAAAAATGCGAAATTTTCATCCCATTTCCTCCAGAGTAATATAATACATTTTCACAAGGAAAATGTGATGTCTCCCTGGATTTTCCTTATGGAAATGTATTATATTACTCTGGAGGAAATGGGATGAAAATTTCGCATTTTTCATCTATTCTACTTTGGGGAAAATGGGTGGCAAAATGTCACATTTTCCCCATGAACAAAGGGGGGAGAAATGATTTATGTTAATTCTATTTTACTTGTATATAAATTTGGAATTTCCCCTTGGGAAAAATGACTCGGAGAACACAAGACATTTTTCATACGGCATTTTTCCTGGGGGAAAATTTTTGGGCGCCTGCAGTGATGCAATACCATTGATCATCCCACATCTCTGTTGTGGTAAAAAAATTTCACGAAGCACGGAATGTCAATTCTTAAGTGAACCCAGAATTGAAATGTTTGTTGGATAGTGTTCATAATATAGAGTGATACACCGGACATTTTTTTAGCGGTAATCAAAGAACCCTTGCAACCTGTTCACCGCCCTTGGTTACATTGGCACCCTCCCACCAAGTTAGTGGGAGGGTGAATGCGATCAGCTTGTCCTAAACATTGTCCTACACCATTCTTGAGCCCTACACGGGCAATGCGTCGGCACAGTGTAGGGGGACATCAGGAAAAAACCTGTGGCTATGGGCGCTATGTGGTGCTACATAGCGTCATAGCACGAGGTAGCTATGGGTGCTATGCCGGCTATGTAGAGCTATGTAGAGCTATGTGGAGCTATATGACATATATAGCTCCCATTGCTACCCCCTGCTATGGCATTTGTTTTTTCCTGATGGAGACATACCGTCTCCGACGAAATTCAGCACCTCCCGGCCTTCTCCACTCTTCTCGGCTCCAGGAGTTCTCCAGAGGTGGCACGGTGTAGAGCACATTGTCTCCAGCTGGTATTCCTCAACAGCGATGAGGGAGCAAGAAAAATTGAGAGAACGCTATGGAGGAGTCCGTCGAGACCACCAGCAATGCGTTCGCTAACTGGCCTTCACGCCCATGCTGGAGTCGCAGGTCCGTGTCAGACACAGTCGAGGAAGCAACTTAGCCGACCTATCAGCGCGACCTGCAATTTCAAGCTTATGTTTGTAGTGTGTCACCGGCCACCCGACACGGGAGCCACTGGCATTTTGCACAGTCGTGTCTTGGGTACGTACATTTCACTCACTCGGAACTTAAATATGATTAGAACTTGAGCGTGATTTCAGATAATAGGGTACCACGGCGACCGCCGCTCTCGCCCGGAATTCCGCTCTTCGTTCGCTCCGTTAGAGACATACGACGGTGGTGAGAAGTTCTGAAGCACGCGTACTACTTAGTACAAGAAGTACGATCCTTCTCCACGACTCGCCGGTCTTACGAATCTCGGAACCAGCGAGGCTTCCCATTGAGGCCCTCGCAGATCATCACCTGCTCCAGTTCCACCAACTGCTCGCCTTGGGGAATCAAGCTGTTGTCAATATGTGCGCTCCTCACGAGGGACATCTTGCACCGCCCTCTCCTCGATTGTATGATGCGCGCATCGGGCCATATCCGTTGACATTCCGTGGTGAGATGGCTAGCAGCGGCCGCACCGATCAATATGTGGCTCGCTACCTCCGCTTCGGTTTGCATCTGGACACTGCTGGTGTCGGTGGTCGCTACGAATTTCTTGATATATTTGATTAATTCATCAGGCTGGAGAGGAATTGCGAAGACAACAGGCCTGCAGCGCCGTTTCGCCGGGGGGGCTTGCTGGGATTGTGTTGTTGCTGTTGCTATTCAATCTTCGTCATCAGGAGGGTGATTTTAACGAGGAGTTGACGTACCCATTGTATATGAGAGTCGATGTGAAACCCAAGGTGGTGACGAGAAAGAGTTAAAACCGCTACCCGATCGATTCAAGCTCCATTTGAAATGGTGGCCACCATCATGGCCGTGTGATCTGTTCATAAGCTCGGGCCACAAGTCGTAAGCACATACTTACAGTACAGTGTACATAGTTACAGTAACATACCTCGTAGGCTTGCAAGGTCTTTCAAATTTCAATCAATGAGGGACACGGGGTTTTTCCTCATGACCCGTTACACATACTCGCCACCATCATACAATAAAAAGGGCGGTAGATAGGAGCCGGGTAGCCATGGCCTACTATCACTTGGCCTTGATTGAACAATAAATAAATTGAGTGATGGTACACGACAGTCGGATTCTAGAAATGCATTGCGATGATACTTGCTTCCAGTGTCCAAAATGCTCAATCCACGCACCGAGGTACCCGGCAAATACGCCCTTGTTTCTCTCCTTCCTCTATCTCCTTCCCTATCTGGCCTACGTAACCAAATGACTAGGTACAACATCAGCGGGTGAAGGTATCGCTCACAATACACAGCGCAGACGGTGGGTTATACGCATGGCAAGTGCGGGGAGCGGTGTAACGCCAAGGAGAGCGGAGGCCCAGTTGAGGCTGGGCTGGACCGGTTAGGTGCAGAGGGAGGAGGTCACCATTTGTAAACTGGTATCCGGGCGCCCAACTTATATTGGGTGGTTGGTTCACACCCTTACCATCATTCCACTGGGGTTAATTTTTATAGTAGTCGCTAAATAAGCACCGCTCATTGGACCCACATCACCCTATCCTACCGTTCCACCCCCACCGGGGATTTCCAACACCCCCTCGTGTCGGTACTATATTCGCATAGAAGGCCGCTAATCGTCCTACATTCCTGTAGAGTGGTAATCCTGAATGAAGGCGCTCGTTGGATAATGCTAACGCGATACATTGTAGTGATAATCAAAGAACCCTCACAGCCTGTTCGCCGACTTGGCAACACCTAAGCGCATACCAGGGGGAGCATACAACGCCTCCCCGGCTTTTCCACCTCAGTGCTTGGCTCCACCCGTTCACGGATAGATGCCTCTGAGAGCGGCACGGCGAGAGCGTGTTGATCATCTCCGACCGTAAAGAAAGCGAACGTTGCGCTGGAGCACCCCATACTGAATGCGTCGAGAGATGTGTTACTCTGATGACTATGTACATGTTTCTTATACTACTGTAAAATTGGGCGCTGGTCCTGCACCAACCCAGCACGCTGTGCGAAAGTCAAGACCAAAATCGAGCGGAAGAGCGAATCAACGTACCACCAACTTCGAGCCTCACGGCTCATACAACCAGCAAAACTTCCCATCAAAGCCCTCGCGGGTCATCAACTGCTCCAGTTCCGCCACCGTCTCGTCTGGTGGAATCAAGCTGTCGTTAACCTCGTGGGTCCTCAAAAGGGACATCCCATACCCCCCCTTCGACGTTGTGATGCGCGCCTTGGGCCATATCCGTCGACATTCCGTGGTAAGATGAGCAGCAGCGATCTCGCCGACCTTCATGCGACTTGTTGCAAATCCTTCTTCTCCTTGAACGCTGCTAGTATCGACGGCTCCCATGAACCTCCGGATATATTTAATTAATTGATCACGCTGGAAAGGGAACGCAAAAACAATGGGCCCGTAGCAATCGCGCGGCTCTTTGGGGGGAAATCCCAGGATTTTGTTGCTGTTGCTATTCAGATCTTCCTCATCAGGAGGGGGTGGTTGAAGGGAAGCTGACGTACCCATTGTGAACGAAGGTGAAACTCAACAGGATATTAGGGGAGAAAACCGCCCCCTAATCAATTCAAACTCCACTTAAAATGACAGCCACATCCTGGCCTCACCAGGAGGTGTGCGCCGTCGCGCACCGACCACGGAGCCGAGTGTTATCCTGATATCGATAAGCACGAGCCCCGTACAGACAGTTCTGAGTCCCACAGACCCCGGAACAAAATATTATAAGAGTCTCATAAATCTCGGAACCAGCCAGGCTTCTCATCAAAACCCTCGCGGATCATTAGTTCCTCCAGTACCGCCAACTCGCCGCTTTGCGGAATCAAGTCCTCATCGATACCATCCGGGCTCCTCACCATAGACATCCTCAACAGACCTTCCACCGATTCCACGATACGCGCCTTGGGACATATCCGCCGAAATTCAGCTGTGAGATGATCAGCAGCAGCCTTGCCGATCAACATGCGGCTCTCTGCTTCCGCTTCAGGTCGCATCTGGACGCTGCTGGTGTCGGTGGTCTCCACGAATTTCAAGATGTATTTGAGTAGTGGATCAGCCGGGAGGGGAAATGCGAAGACAGCAGGCCCGCGGTAGCGTTTCCCTAGCGAAGCTTGCTGGGATGGTGTTTCTGTTGCTATTCAATCTTTGTCATCACCAGAACAATTGACGGGAAGTGGACGAGAAGTTGACGCACCCATTGTGAATGAAAGTTGATGCGAAACTCAGCAGGGCTGTGGTGAGGATGGGGGAGAAAGCCGCCCCCTAATCAATTCAAGCTCCACTTGAAATGACACTCAGGAGGCGGGACTCCTTTCCATTTCTGGATCAACCCGGAGTAGTGCGCCGCACACCAATCACGGGATAAGCATGAGCCCGTCGTGGGCGATCGTGAAGCCGCGCCGCCCAATGAATATGCCCGGGAACTCTTCGAGCACAGGGAGAAATGAGCGTCCCGTTCCGCAGGCTCGTCACACAGAGCACAAGTAACTAGTAGAATCGCGTAATATTGTGGGCCTTATACTTAATTGGCTTCGTGGCTTTTTCGTCGTGTGACTTGGACTTCGGGACCAAACAAACCGAGAAAACCTTGTCCAAAGCTCGTCCAAGCTATGTACCACCGAACGAATTACAAGCTATGCGCTCAAGCCTCCCGGGAACGGGTTGCTGTCGCTGTGCCATTGTCGCAATCAGGAGGGGGGCGGCGGCGGGCAGGGAGTCGATGCGCCCTCATCCCCGACCTTTCGTCATGTAAATAGCTGGTTCTCTTCCGCGGAGGACATGCTTGATGCGGTGGCGTCGTGAGCACTAGCAACTTCCACCTGTCTATCTTCTCGCGGTTCGAATTCGCAGCTGCCGAAAAGCATCTTTTGACGAGTTCCTGTTCATTCCGGGGGGAGAATGCGACATTGGCCCCACCCAGCTACGTCGAGATCTCTAGCATTCTCGGACCGGGCGATGCGCGCGGAAGCGGCATCGCATTCGCATTTGCAACCGGAGGGACCCTGGCCATATCACGAAGCGTTGCCAGCGACAGTAAGAACATTGGGAGAACCTGATGGAGTCCGTCGAGACCGCCGGCGACGTGCTCGCTACGACGCTGGCCTCCACACCGGTGTTGGAGTCGCCCATTCGTGTCGGACGCGGTCGAAGGGGTAGGGGACAATACGATCGACCCACCCATGGAGGGCCAAGGGTCAAGGGCGGCTGCGCGGCCCTGCACCTTTTTCAAGCCCAGTTTTGCCGGCTCACCCGAGATTGAAGCCGTGCGGCAGCGGGCCTTTGTGCAGGCGTCCTCAATGTGATTTCGTGCCACCCTTGCTTTGGATTCCGGTCTTTGTCGACGAGCGGGACCGGAAGCAGAACGTGCTTGGGACGTATGGGTTTCTGGAGCGCATGTGCCACCTTTGGAACGGTGAGCTGGCTGACTCGTCCGCATCAATGCTGACACGCCATTCGCACAATACACAATCAGCTTCAACGTTCGGATTGCCGGTGGCCCAATGGGGTTGCACTAAACAATCATAAGATAGTCCCACTCACGACATTTGCGCGACATTTTACACCACTGGCTTATAATCACTCGACTCTATCCCTCGGAGACAAATCCCAACTTTCTGCGGGACTACTGAGTGGTGGGAGATATGATTCCGTTTGATTTTCGATATGCAAAGTACACTTGCTTGCTTTCCGTCGCCGATCGGAGGGTCGGGATGTTCCATTGCCATTGGGTGTGCCATATATCATTGCCGCCTGAGACCGGGATCTCAATGTATCGCTCAAGCTGAAATGACATGCCATTCTTGCCAGCTAGTTGCAGTTAGCACTGGAGCTGACGTCTGCCGTAGTCATACCGACCCACTGAAAATCTCCGTAACATTGGGTGACGTAGGCCAAGTGTGGTATAGGCTATCCCTCAATCCCTCGGCCGCAGTGGTTTGCGCTATAATGGAGCGAGCACAGTCAGCAACAGCCGGCATGAGATGGCTTTCGAGTTTTGCCTCAAATGACACCCGCCTCGGCATCTGATGTCAAAAGGTGGTCATCAAAGTTTCAGGCGGTGGCAGGGGACGAGCGCTGGACACGGAGTATGTACCACAGCAACCACCCCCAGTCTGGAGGTTGTGAGAGGCCTCGGAGTACTTGTGCTTTGGTGGCCCGTGCGTTCCAAGAAGCGCAGATCTGATCGGGTGCAGAATCTTGCTCGATCTGGGCTTCTTGCGAGTCGTGATCCATTCTGTGTACTGCAAGCTGCAGGATGTGCTGTACGACTGCAAAACTGAGTTTTGGCGTCGAACAGTACATGTATGATACCACCGGAGCCGAAGTTGATTATGAACATTGAAGCCGAGGCCGAGCTCGGATGATCGCGATTCGGGGTATTTATAACTTTTGGACCTGGATGGTCATGTTCTTTGACTGGAAGCCATGTTTCTCGGCTGGCTCAACTCTCGCGTATTCATATCCTTCCGGCGTCGGTCGTTGTGGCCAAGGGGCATGTATCAGCAAACAGTTCTTGACAAATATTTACCCGAACCGTCATGCCCCTCTCCGGCACTTTCATCGCCGGTAGATATGTTATCCTCTTTTTCTCTCTTTTCTATAAAGCCTGGATCAAAAAATGAGGCTCCCCACCCCGGACGTCCTACAAAATGTCATTCTCAACATCCCCGAGGTCATCCATCACTGTCATCGACCCCGAACGAACACCGGACGGCACCCAGTCCCCCTTGGACCGGGAAATCGCCCGAGACGAAAACAATTTTGAGCACTATGGAGGCGACGACATCCACGAGCCCTCGCGCGTCGAGCTGTCTCCGGCACCAACCGTTGACGACAACATGGTCACCTGGGATGGCCCCAATGATCAGAGGAACCCACAGAACTGGTCCAAAGCGCGCAAGTGGGGCATCACACTCGTTTGCATGATCATGACCCTCAACGTGTAAGTACCCTTCTATTCACCTTGTGATTTTTCCTAACCCTCACACAGCACATTCGCCTCGTCTGCCCCAACCTCAGCAACCGGAGACATCATCAAGGCCTTCGGCATCACAAAAGAGGTCTCCTACCTCCTCACCACCATGTTCCTCCTCGGATACGTCTTCGGCCCTCTCTTCTGGGGACCGGGCAGCGAGCTCGTCGGCCGCCGTCCCATCTTCATCGGCACCATGGCCATGTACACCATATTCCACCTCGGCCAGGCCCTCGCCCGCAACATCGAGACCCTCCTCATCACCCGCTTCCTCTCGGGCTTCTTTGCCGTCGCGCCGCTCACAAACTGCGGAGGCGTCATTGCCGACATCTGGCCCGCTGTCGGTCGCGGTCCCGCCACCAGTCTGTTCACAGCAGCCGTCTTTCTGGGCCCGGTCCTTGGTCCGATCGCCAGTGGATAGTACGTCCTCGCTTTCAATATCCACCGCATTTTCTGACGTCTCCTTAGCATTGTCGAGAGCCCCCTGAGCTGGCGCTGGGTCTTCTGGGTCATGATGATCTTCGCGGGCGCATGTACCATCCTAGTCACCGTCGCCCTCCCGGAAACATATGCGCCCATCATCCTGCTGAAAAAGGTCAGTCCGCATCTGCGATGGGAGCGAATCTCGGCTGACTCCATGCAGGTCAAGCAGATCCGCAAGGCGAATCCCGAGGCCAGCCGCGGGCTGTACGCCGAGCACGAAAAGCAGGACTGGTCGGTCAAGGGCGTCCTCCACCGCACAATCTTCCGCCCGTTCTATATGCTCTACAAGGAGCCGATCCTCGTGCTCGTCACGCTCTACCTCTCCCTCGTCTACGGCATCCTCTACGCCCGTAAGTCTCCCTTCTCTCCCCCTTACCCACAGAACGCGACGCTCACTTTTTGCAGTATTCGAAGAGTTCCCGATCATCTTCATCGAGCGGCGCGGCTTCACGATCGCCCAGTCCGGGCTCATGTTCATCGGGATCGGGATCGGGACGACCCTCGGGTCCGTGATCAACGTGTTCGCGACGGCGCACTACCCCGCGCTGATACAAAAGTGGAAGGGGTTCCCCCCGCCCGAGCAGCGCCTGTTCAGCGCCATGATCGGCTCGGTCTGCCTCGTCACGGGCATATTCTGGCTCGGGTGGTCCGGCCAGTACGCGAGCGTCCCGTGGTATGTCCCCGGCCTCGCCACGATCGTGCTCGGAGCGAGTATTAGTTTGATATACATGTCGTTCTTGGTGGGTCCTCTCGTTCCGCGCATCATCTGGTTTCTGATACTTCTCTGTTAGAGCTACCTCGTGGACACGTACCTGATGTACAGCGCCTCCGCGTTTGCAGCCAACACCATGGTCCGGTCCGCTGTAGGCGCCGCCTTTCCCCTCTTCACCGTGCAAATGTTCACAAAGGTACTTCCCCCTCCCCTCCCCACGCCTACGCATACTAACCAGCCTCCCAGCTCGGCCTAAACTGGGGCTCCACCCTGCTCGGCCTCGTCGCGCTGCTCCTCTCCCCGAGCCCGTTCCTGTTCTACAAGTACGGCGCGCGCATCCGCATGGGGAGCACGTTCGCGCCGTGTATTGTGAGTACACCCCGCCGTGGCTGTGTCGTCTGGTACTGAGTACGTCACGTGCAGGATCTCCGGATAGCAAAAGAGCTCGAGGAAGAGGAGAAGAAGGGGCGCGTGTGATGGGGTGCCCCCCCGGCACTGGATAATTTTGCATGGATCGAGCATGGGCATTTTGGACTGGAAAACAAGCACGCATTATGACAATGTATCACTAAAGCGCATTAGAGCACAACCCGCATTTTATCGTAGCACCGTCGCATAACATTCTATTGTATATTGATTATTATCCCCGAGTGATTGTGGCGATAATGGCGTTCCTGGGGGAGCCTCGGTGCCGGAGTCCAATAGCCAAGCTGATGTGAGTACCAGCCTGGAGACGTGGCTTCAAATACTCAGGCGGGACCACCACGAATGTCGCAAAGCCGGAACGGGCGGGAATTCGCCAGAGATATTTTTTTCGGCGGCTGTAAACTCGAAATCGCGATAAATACATGGCCAATGGTGGAGTGGTTACTAGCGCTCGAGACGCCACCGACGGGGGTACCAAATGGGGGTCCCTGCCAGGTGAGGCCATCATGGGGGTGGGGGTGACGGTAGCTGATCATGCTTGGCCTCCGCGGACGAGTTTGAGCGTTTTTTTTGGTTTTTTTGGTTCTTTTGGGAGAGGGGTCATCATGTTTTCGTTCGGATTGTGATATATTTCAGCTACATATACAATTGTGGGCGCATTTATCTTCTGTCTGACCTATTGACCATACGGCGTCGCAACTGAACCGGTGTACGTATATAGGCCCTCGTATTGTCGTAAATGATATTACAGATATTGAGAATCCCTGATTAGACTCTCTGCGGCAGCGGAGCGGGGCTTGATATCACAATCAAATGGAACAGGATATCTGGCCAGGTTGTTGTTAACATAGGTGGCCACATAGAATATACAACTCCCAGTCGGCACTCACGAAAGCAAACCGGATGTCATCTCAGACTTCAGCTGCACCCTCTGCCCATTCTCGTCGAGCGGCGCGGTGATGTTGAACACCGCCAGGATGGAGGATATGTATATGTAGAGCGAGGAATTGTTTAAAAATCGGCCGGGGCAGATTCTATCGAGGATGTCAATCCGGACAGGAATTGGGGGAAGGAAGCGGGCTCACCGGCGTCCGAACCCAAAGGCGGCGGCATGAGGATCCAAACGAGCTGGGTCGAGCTGTCCATCCTTCATAAACCGCTCAGGTCGGAACTCCTCTGGTTCTGGATACTCTACTGGATCGTGCAAGATGGCCCTATATATTCCTGAAATAAGCAAGAAAAGGACAGCCAGCGAACGCCACGGACCATGCATTTCCAATGATGATAGAGCCCTTTGGGATGCGGTAACCTTCGTACTCGTCCTCTTCTGTAGACGCGTGGGTGGCAGCTGGCCATTCATGAGCATCACTTGATTCTGCCAAGCGTCTTGGGGGTGGAACGCTTACCAAGTGGGGCTACAACATGCCATCGCAGTACTTCTTTGATTATGGCATTGATATATGGCATGGCATCGCGGTCTTCGAATCCTGGGAGTCTAGCTCCGCCCGTGACAGAGTCAATCTCGGCCTGTGCTTTCTTTTGCACATCCGGGTACATGGCCATAGCAAGGAAGAAGCTGTGGACATACGAGACCGTCTGCATCTTTTGTAAGTCCCCGTACAGTAATAGCGCCATAATCACGACTCGCCGTATCAGAACCACCTGAGAAATGAAAGGTCAGAAATCGCAAGACCCTAATAGAATAGAATATACACACCTACATAACCGTTAGCGGTGGCGTCCTTGGCGGCTTGCTCTTCCTCCAGGCGACGTTCATCATCAGGTAGGTTGCTGATCAGGCTCGTCGCCATACACGGAACAGCCTCCCCCTTTGCCTATGGACAGATCAGCGATTTCGAAACGTCGCGTCGCCACCAAAAAACGCACTATATTCTCTTGCACGATTGCCCATGGCTTATCCGCAAGCTCGTGATTGGCCTTCTGCCAGATCCTAGCCTTCCTCCGGAAGCCCCCGCCAGGCATCCACTCAGGATAATACTTCAGGATGGGAATGAAATCGACCAGATAGGTCCCATTCACTCCAGCAGCCGCCATCCCGTCAAGTGATGTTTTTGCGTTCAAGACAAACCAATCATCGTTGTTCTCCACCTTGATCCCATATGCGATGTCCATGATCGTGAACACGAATGCCCTATATTGCGAACGTCAAAACCACGCTCTGAGGATTATTTTGGACATACGCGTGAATATGAGAGGCGAGATCATGGGGCGACTCCAGCAGTCGAGCGAGGAACTTGGGGACAGACTTCTCCTGGATCGGTTGGTACTTCTGGACGATGCTGCTGTTGAAATGGGTGTGGAACATCCTCCGGCGGAGCTTCCAGTCCCTGCCGTACGGCATGAAGGCAAAGGCGATAGTCCAATCCATTCTACGAGCAAGTGAGTAGCTAGAAAATTAACAAGGTACTAAATTTACAGTTCCATGAGCATTGGCATCCGCGGCCGGGAAGAATATATGGCTGATCTCTTCTCGAAGATGTCATTCGTCCTCTTCAGCGAGTTCAGGATGATGATCGACTGGCCCATGACATTGACGTGCATCAGATCCCCTAGAAATAATATCAGCCAAATACTCCCGTGTCGGTGTCAGAACACTACATACCATATTTCTTCGCCCATTCGTCGAAGACGAACCACTGGTATTGGGTCGGTACATCAAGCAGGTTCCCGATCAATGGCAGGCCCTTCGGGCCAGGGGGAAGAGGGAGTCGGCGAGCATTGGCCCTCCGGGAGGCGAGATAGAGGACAGTGGACAGGCACACTGCTAGTATGGGGTATTGGAGCTGAATCTGTGGCATGGTTTTGATAGAGGGGGAAGGACTGGATTGAACTCAAGGGAGAAATTGTTCATTTAAGTGATTTAGGAGCACCCAAACCCGCCGTTTGAGCCGGAATTTTAACGGATGGGGTTCTGGAATCGAAGCCCACGTTCTGGTACTTGATGTCATGGCCATGGAGGATGGCAGTGGAAAGTATAGAATAATGACGAGAGAACCTCTTGCAGCAACGCCAAAGATATGATGGTGCCGCAATATAAAGTTGGCCGTGTGACAACACGCCTAATGAATGGGCAAATGTCGATGGGGCTCGCGCATGTTCAACAAGTGGCGCGGCTGACGTCCCTCGTGATCGATACTACAACACTTCCCGCGATCGGTTCCTTGCGGGTCTCGGAGGAGTTTTTTTTGACAGGAAGCGCCAGCGGCGAGTGACAATGCGATTTGCACCGCGACGTGTTTGGAGGTCAGTTGCCGGGGAGAATTGGAGCGGGAATTGTATTCAAATAGAATCAAGATTGAAATGTAAAGCGATTTTCTATCACCAGCTGCGCGCGCCAGTGTTGTCCTCGTCCAAGGATTCATGACACCTCTATAACGTAGGTCAGCCTTATCAATGATAGCGTCACATTAGATCGGTTCCTGTTATCCAAGGTGTGGTTACAATGGCGCGTGTGCGTCGTATGGGGCCCAGAATGCATTTGGAACCAGGTGTAACTTTGACGCGATTCAAGTTGTTGAATGTAAATCCCACGCTTTACATAATCAACCACAATAGGTCAAGACTCCGAGTTTCATATTCAAATTACGGCTTGGAATGAACTGTCGCCCAAACCTACTATTAATTACAGCAGCGGTGGATAAGGATCTGACACTGCAATGTATTCAAACCTTGTATTTCACGTGGGCCAATAGTCATTGGTTGAATATTTGATTCAAATGGCATGTCCAGCTGACGCTTGCCTTTGGCGGGAACCAAATCATGTGCACAACTATGCTCCACAACACACAGAAACTTGAATACTGGAATCAAACCTCAAGTACTCACGCTGGGGGGAGGGGAAGTAGTGAAAGTTACCGTTTTGTCCTGGAACGTCCACAGTGGAGATTGGGCGATAAGATTCCGATATTATTTGGCCACACCCTAATGTATTCCCGGCTGAAATATGACCACACTGTCAGCGGAGAAGTTAGTACTCTACATGCGTAGCATGTGTGCGTCTACTTATTTGATCCTTTCATGGCACTGCTGCTCCTGACATGAACGGCGCAGTGGACGTGGAACATCACTCGCGTCGTTTCCTGGGCGCCCGGGCAGCGGGAATAAGGGGGACAACGGCTGCATTGAAGATGGTAGAGAAAAACAAGTGCAGTATGCTGCATTCCAGAAGCGAGTTATCCTGTATGAATGTCACCACCGTCAATGTTTAAATCCCCCCCGTATGACCTGAATACTTAAGCATCTGCCCAACCGCAAGGCGGATGTGGCTATCATCGAAGGTCAGTCACCCTGTCCTATCACCCCCACGGACTCGCCCAGGATGGTTACCGCAGTGCCGTTGCACATGTTTTCTGTGTAGGGCCGAAGGACGGTGTGGGGGCATTGTGCGGACATTTGGAGACAAGCTAAGAGATACCAAAGCTTGCCTTTCAGGCGGGGAGTTTGGCAACGGGATTCCAGAGGCGAAACGTACTAAGCCAAGCATTTGACCCACTAACAAGATGAAATTTGACAAGCGGCGAGCTGCGGCAGGGAATAGTTGAGGAAATAGGCTGGCGCGATAGCTGAATCTTACTGGGACACAAAGTTACATAGACGCACCATCCGGATTGTGCATCAGACATGCAAATTTCCATTGGAAGCGTTTCGTTCAGTTTGGCTAGAGAATAACACAATTCCTACATACACACTCATTGATCTTCTTTCCGACCTTCTCGACAGACCAACCGACCACGCGTTATTATAATAGCGCTGGTATAGTAGGCCTCCGTGCGATAAGTGATATTACAAGTATTGCGAATCTCTGATCAGGCTCTCTGCGGCCGCGGAGCGAGGCTTGATATCACAATCAAACGGAACAGGGTATCTAGCCAAGTTGTTGTTAACATAGGTAGAATATACAATTCGGCACTCACGAAAGCAAACCAGATGTCATCTCCCATTTCAGCTGCACCCTCTGGCCATTCTCGTCGAGCGGCGCGGTGATGTTGAACACCGCCAAGATGGAGGATATATATATGTAGAGCGAAGAATTATTGAGAAATCGGCCAGGGCAGATTCTATCGAAGATTTCAATCCTTCAGAATAGGTAGGGTTGGGGAGAGGGAGCGGGCCTACCGGCATCCGAAGCCAAAGGCGGCAGCATGAGGATCTAGGCGAGCTGGGTCGAGCTGTCCATCTTTCATGAACCTATCAGGTCGGAATTCCTCTGGCTCGGGATACTCTATCGGGTTATGCAAGATGGCCCTGCGTGTTCTCGAAATAAGCAAAGGAAGGATAACTAGTTGGTGCTGCAGACCATGCATTTCCAATGACGATAGAACCCTTAGGAATGCGGTAACCTTCATACACATCCTCTTCGGTAGATGCGTGGGTGGCAGCTAGCCAATCGTTAGCATCACTAGATTCTGATAAACGTCTTGGGGATGGAGTGCTTACCAAGTGGGGCTACAACGTGCCATCGCAACACTTCCTTGATTATGGCATTGATATATGGCATGGAATCGCGATCATTAAAGTTCGGGAGTCTAGCTCCACCCGTGATGGAGTCGATCTCGGCCTGTGCTTTCTCTTGCACCTCCGGGTATATGGCCATCGCAAGGAAGAAGCTGTGGACATATGAGACTGTCTATCTCTTATGTAAGTCCTTGCACAGTAATAATGTTACGATCACGAACCGTATCAGAACCACCTGAAAGAGTAGACGGTCAGGAATCGCAAGGCCATGATCGGATGTACACACCAACATAGCCATTGGCGGTAACGTCTTTGGCAGCTTGTTCTCTCTCTGAGCGACGCTCATCATCAGGTAGGTTGCTGATCAGGCTCGTCGCCACACATGGGACAGCCTCCCCCTTTGCCTATTGACAGATCAGCCATCCTGAAACGTCGCATCGCAACTAGAAACCGTACTATATTCTCTTGCACGACGTCCCATGGCTTATCCGCAAGCTCGTGATTGGCCTTCTGCCAGATCCTAGCCTTCCTCCGGAAGCCCCCGCCGGGCATCCACTCAGGATAATACTTCAGGATCGGGATGAAGTCGACCAGATAGGTTCCATTCACTCCAGCAGCCGCCATCCCGTCGAGTGACGTCTTCGCGTTCAAAACAAACCAATCATCATTGTTCTCCACCTTGATCCCATATGCGATGTCCATGATTGTGAACACGAATGCCCTATATTGCGGATATTAACGCACGTTCTGAGGGTTCATTAGGACATACGCATGAATGTGAGAGGCGAGATCATGGGGCGACTCCAACAGTCGAGCGAGGAACTTGGGCACAGACTTCTCCTGGATTGGCTGATACTTCTTGACGATGCTGCTGTTGAAATGAGTGTGGAACATCTTTCGATGGAGCTTCCAGCCTGCGCCGTATGGTATGAAGGCAAAGGCGATGGTCCAGTCCATTCTGGAATAGCAAATGGATAACTAGAAAAAAGTAACAAGATATTGATTTACAGTTCCATGAGCATCGGCATCCGTGGCCGAGTGGAATATATGGCTGATCTCTTCTCGAAGATGTCATTCGTCCTCCTCAGCGAGTTCAGGATGATGATGGACTGGCCCATGACATTGACGTGCATCAGATCCCCTGAAGATAATGTCAATCAAGCACTAGTATTCTTGCGTCGGCGTCAGCGCATCACATACCATATTTCTTCGCCCATTCGTCGAAGACGAACCACTGGTATTTGGTTGGCACATCAAACAGATTCCCAATCAACGGCAGGCCCTTCGGGCCAGGGGGAAGAGGGAGGCTGCGAGCCTTGTTCCTCCGGGAGGCGAGATAGAGGACAGTGGACAGGCACACTGCTAGTATGGGGTATTGGAGCTGAATCTGCAACATGGTTTTAATAGAGGAGGAGGGATTGGGATTGAATTGAATTCAAGGCGAAATTGTTCATTTAAGTGATTTAGGAGCACCTAAATGCACCATTTGAGCTGAGAGTTTAACATATGGAATTCCGGGAGCTGCCCCAACCGAAGTCCAGGTTCCGGTACTTGGCATCATGGTGGATGGTAGTGGAGAGGGTAGAACAATGGTAGGAGAACTTCTTGTGGCGTCGTCAAAGGTGTAATGGTGCCACAATTCAAAGTTAGTCGTGTGACCAAGAGTAACAACATGCCTGATGAACGAGCGAATATTGGCGTGGTTCATGCATGTTTAACCAATGGCGCGGGAGACGCCCCTCGTGATTGATAGTATACCCCGCGGAGGCTGGCTACCAGGGTTATTTGCATTGGCGTTCCTCATGATCGATCCCTTGCGGGTGTCGGAAGGGTTCTCTTTTTGATGGGAAGCGCTGGCTGAGAGTCCTGTTATGATCTGCACTGCGAAGTGTTTCGAAGTCAGTGGCCAGGTGGAATTTGGGGTGGGAATTGTACCTGGATAGAATCAAGATTGGAATGTAAAGAACCGATCCGTCGTCGCCACCTGCGCGTGGTGTTGTCGCCGTGCAAGTATTCGCGACCCTCTAATTGCAGAAACCGTAGGCCAGTTTCTTGACTATTGTAGTGATGGTATCACTTCCGATTGATTCCTACTACCGAAGACGTGCATGTGTGTCGTATGAGATCCAGAAAGCGTAACGGGTTCGGAACGTGGCCACATGCCGAACTTCGAAGGCGCAACTTTAACGATTCAGTGATTTAAATCCCACACTTGCATAATTACCCACCTCCAGCAGCCCGAGTCGGGCTCCCAGCTAATCCGGAAGAAAATATCACCTAAACCTACCACTAGTTACAGCAGCAGTGTGGATAAGAATCCAACCAACACTGCAATGTGTGTATTCAAACCTTGTATCTCATGCGGGTAGAAGATTCGATTCAAGCGGTATACCACGCCCTAGTGGATTCCCGGGTGCAAGGTGATTGATCTTCCCCTCACATCCAACGAGATGTTGTAAACGTGCCATCATATAAGCTTGGCAGAAGCGGAATTCCGGGAGTCATCGCAATTGAAACCCATGTTTCGATACTTGATTTCATAGAACTAAAGAGGCTCCAAGATTCCCCCGTGTACGCTGGGCCGATTTTTGGGCCGATTCTGAGGACCAAATACCAGAAGAACCCCAGCCAGCAATAGGGCGTTCGAAGCTGGGAATTTTGAGCGTAATTCAGGTGGATCTTTTTCGGTTGTAACGTTCAACTTTTACCTCCCCATGGTGGCGTGTTGGCTGTGGCATTTACTAAGACTGATCTGATTTTACCCAAAGCGAAGGCCCTCATGGGTTCTATTAGATTCGCACTCCCGGTCGGCGGTGCGTGAGTTTGAGGATGGGTTCCCTGATCACACCTTGGCATCCTGAACGACACGTACGGAAAATCAGTACAACAGAAGAAGGAGAAATGCCGCTTTCCCGTATGTTAGTTCCCTCGGAAGACATATAAGAGATTTGAGCCAAAATCATTGAATATCTTGGGCCGATTGTCGAGCAGAACATAGATAGGAGCGTCAAGGGGTCTCGCCAAAGATATAGTAGTATGACAAGATCGAGTTGATGGCACGAACAAGAATAACCTTGCAATTGGGCGAACACCAGTAGGGTGTGCACGCGTTCAACAAGTGGGTTTTCGAAGGCTAGCCGTGGGGGATTCTTTACATCGACGCTCTTCGCGATCAATGTCTTAGGGGAGCTGGCTGTGGGGATTATGATCTACATCAATGCTCCCTGGGAGTTCGTTGCGAGATTCCGGCAAGCGACATCATGACCTACACCGCGACGTCAGTTGCCGGTAAGAGTGGGAATCATACCCAGATAGAACCAAGCTCGGAATATATAAAATTTTGCGGCCGATTTGCCGTATGGTACAGCGAAGGTTCAATGTTGCCATCCAACATCTCGAATCGCAGACTCGGCCATAAGCCGATTTGTCCATTTTTACACTAGTTTCTTACCAATTGCATTGATGATGCCATGTCCAATTGGTTCCTGCCATAGAATAGGCGTGGTCATAATACTACATACCAGTAACCATGCGCATGTGTTCATTACGGTGCACCAGCCGTGTCAGGCAGGATTTGAGATTTGGCAGCGTTGCTCTGTGCCAAAATGGTTCTTCGGGGTCCTATCTTCCCTTGGAGAAGGTGTATTACGTAATCATATTGGACTTTGCCCCGC
The DNA here is from genome assembly GCA_015501065.1 of Infundibulicybe gibba. Taxonomy (NCBI): domain Eukaryota; kingdom Fungi; phylum Basidiomycota; class Agaricomycetes; order Agaricales; family Omphalinaceae; genus Infundibulicybe; species Infundibulicybe gibba. The sequence continues at coordinate 97,226 of JADNYI010000083.1, forward strand.
CGTTCATAGTCTTGTCGGCAAACATTCTGGCACAGCTGCGAAAAAAATAAAATACTATCGTCACCTTTGTGTAAAATTCGCAAAAAATGGCATTCTAGCTGACCGCAGAATCAAAAGAGGTGATTTATCAGCTTGTGTGGTACTTGATGTTGTTAGTTCATTAAATTGGGAAGTAAATGCTGGGATCGTTTCATCTTCAATGCCCATTGGGGGAGATATTTTTACTTAGAAGTGAACGACGATGAACCTTTAATATGACAGTTTGGTGTTATGTGTCGCCCAAAATGGCATCTGCTATTCCTAATTCTAAGCTCTGCATCTCCTGGTGCTAGCTAGCACTTCTACTCTTCATTCAAATTTCCCCTACATGCAAGGAGGGGTAAATATTTTATTCTACAGCCGCGCTGGGCTCGCCAGACATTCCATGAATGAGGAAACAAGCTTGTTATTGTTACGTAAAACACCTTCCCCAACAGAAGATAGGACCCCGAAGAACCAGTTTGGCACAGAGCAACGCTGCCAAATCTCAAATCCTGCCTGACACGGCTGGTGCACCGTAGTTCATGCTGCATTCCCATGAGATCCGGAACACGTGAGTGGCGGCGGCGCCACCGACACTGTTTTAAAGTGTTTACAAACGTTTTGTTCTGTGACCTTCCGTCTCTGGTTGAAGCTTAGAGTGATTATTATCTGACCTTCTCGACCGGCCAGTCCCAACCAACTAACCACTCATTGTCGCAACTGAACTAGTGTAAGGGGTCTTCGTGTGGCGGGTGATGTTACAAGTATTGCGAATCTCTGATTATGCTCTCCGCGCCCGCGGAGCGGGGCTTGATACCACAATCAAATGGGATGGGGTATCTGGCCAGGTCGTTGTTAACATCGATGACCTCATAGAATATACAACTCGGCACTCACGAAAGCAGGCCGGATGTCATCTCAGACTTCAGTTGTACTCTCTGGCCATTCTCATCGAGCGGCGCGGTGATATTGAACACCGCCAGGATGGAGGATATGTATATATAGAGCGAAGAATTGTTTAAAAATCGGCCGGGGTAAATTCTATAGAGGGTTTTAATCCAGGTGGGAGTTAGGGGAAGGAAGCAGGCTCACCGGCGTCCGAACCCAAAGGCAGCAGCGTGAGGATCCAAACGAGCTGAATCGAGCTCTCCGTCCTTGATAAACCTCTCAGGTCGGAATTCCTCTGGCTCGGGATATTCTATCGGGTCATGCAAGATGGCCTTATACGTTCTCGAAATAAGTGAGGGAAGGATAACTAGTTGAGACACGAACCATGCATTTCCAATGACGATGGAGCCCTTAGGAATGCGGTAACCTTCATACACATCCTCTTCTGTAGACGCGTGGGTGGCAGCTGGACATTCGTTAGCATCACTGGATTCCGACAAATATAAACATTTCAGGTGGAGTATTTACCAAGTGGGGCTACAACGTGCCATCGCAACACTTCTTTGATTATGGCATTGATATAAGGCATGGCATCGCGATCATTAAAGTTTGGGAGCCTAGCTCCACCTGTGACAGAGTCGATCTCGGCCTGTGCTTTCCTTTGCACCTCCGGGTACATGGCCACGGCGAGGAAGAAGCTGTGGACATACGAGACCGTCTATATCCCATGTAAGTCCCTACATAGTAGTATAAAATTATAATCGCAGACCGTATCAGAACCGCCTGAAAGAACGGATGTATCAGATATCTCAGGGCCCTAACATAATATACACACCAACATAGCCATTGGCCGTGGCATCCTTGGCAGCTTGTTCCTCTATTGGCCGGCGTCCATCATCAGGTAGGTCGCCAATCAGGCTCGTCGCCATGCATGGGACAGCCTCCCCCTTCGTCTATTAACAAAATAAGCCGTTCCGAAACGTCGTGTTGCCGTCAACAGCATACTATATTTTCTTGCACGATTGCCCATGGCTTATCCGCAAGCTCGTGATTGGCCTTCTGCCAGATCCTAGCCTTCCTCCGGAAGCCCCCGCTGGGCATCCACTCAGGATACCACTTCAGGGTGGGAATGAAGTCGACCAGATATGTCCCATTCACCCCAGCGGCCGCCATCCCATCGAGTGACGTCTTCGCATTTGAGACAAACCAATCATCGTTGTTCTCCACCTTGATTCCATATGCAATGTCCATGATCGTGAACACGAATGCCCTATATCCCGGATGTTAACGCACGCTCTGAGGGTTCATTGGGACATATGCATGAATATGAGAGGCGAGATCATGGGGCGACTCCAGCAGTCGAGCGAGGAACTTGGGGACAGACTTCTCCTGGATCGGTTGGTACAACCCATTCTACGAACAAGTGAGGAACTAGAAAAGTAACAAGATATTGATTTACAGTTCCATGAGCATCGGCATCCGCGGCCGAGTGGAATATATGGCTGATCTCTTCTCGAAGATGTCATTCGTCCTCCTCAGCGAGTTCAGGATGATGACGGGCTGGCCCATGACATTGACGTGCATCAGATCCCCTAGAAATAATATCAGCCAAATACTCTCGTGTTGGCGTCAGAACACTACATACCATATTTCTTCGCCCAGTCATTGAAGACGAACCGTTGGTATTGGGTTGGCACGTCAAGCAGGTTCCCAATTAATGGCAGGCCCTTTGGGCCAGAGGGAAGAGGGAGTCGGCGAGCATTGGCCCTCCAGGAGGCGAGATAGAGGACAGTGGACAGGCACACTGCTAGTATGGGGTATTGGAGCTGAATCTGCAACATGCTTTTGATAGAGGAGAAGGATGGATTGAATTCAAGGCGACATCGTTCATTTCAGTGATTTATGAGCACCCAAACTCGCAGCCTGAGCCAGGAATTTGGCGGATGGAGTTCGGGGATTTATCTGAATTGAAACCCATGTTCTGGTACTTGGACGTCATGAAGGACGGCACTGAGGAATTTCTCGCGGCATTACTAGTAAAAGCATAGTAGTGTCATAAAGCCGAGTTGCCCATATGACCGAGAAGAACGACAAATGGGCGAATAGCGGCGGAACCCACGCACGTCCAACAAGCAGGTTTGCGGAGGCGGGCTGGGGGGAGCCCACGCCAACGCTCTTTACAATCGATCCCGTGCGTGAAGTTAGCAGAGCAACCATCTACATAGATCAACGTTCCTCACGATCGATTCCTTGCGGATGCGTTTTCAACGGGAGAGCGCTTGCCGTATTATGACGAGCGACACCACGATCCGCGCAGCAACATACTCGGAGGTCAATTGCTGTGCAGAGTTTGAAGTGGGAAATTGGGGCCAGATTCAACGGAATACAAACTTTTGTTATTACAAAGTACAGCCGACTTGGCCGACAGCAAAGGTCGCCGCCTAAGATTTGCGGCACTTCTAATTACGGACTCGTCCGTAGGCCCACCTTTGTACCATTTTCCTGTCGATTGTGATGGTGTGATGTCTCATTGATTCCCGCGATCGGGCGTCGTCATAATACCATGCGCATGTGTTGCATCCCCATGAGATCCAAACAAACACGGCATTGTACAGGCATTTTGTTCCTGGGCTGAAAGGAAACAACGCTACACAATGAATTCGAACAGGGTTGCATCCAGTGCCATACGGTGTTTCCCCACAAGCGTCCGAGTCGCGTGTGAAGACGAGTCCAGCAGCGAGTCCAGGAAGTTCGCCCGGTTGTTTATCCATCTACAGCGATGGTTTTGCCAAGTCCAGCTACCGTGACGACCACCATACTAAGTGCATGAGTTAAACCCTCCCCAGCCGTCGATTCAAATACCTCACGTATGGTTGCTGCGATGGATAAAACATTAGTGGGCCTGAACACCAGTAATTTGCGACTGGCGCTTAGTAAGTAACAACCGTGCTCATACAAATACGGGGTCTGGCGTCCAACGAACTTAAGTTTGACTTTATGTGGAACGTAGCCATTACACTTATCAGCCGTGTCGCAGGCAAGTCGGCCATCCCTCGGGGCTTTCAAGTTAGATTGAAGGAAGGAGTACGCGCGATCAAAAATCACCGAAATCAGATTCCGAACGTCTCATTGCGGAGAGAGGAATATATGTCTATTGATCGCATTCATCATCGATATGCCATCAAACGCCTTCCACATAAATAGTTGTAGATGAAAGGGGAGCAATCAATGGCTATCCTCGGTCTCATTGCCATTCTTTTCCACCCACAGTTCCTCCGGCAGGCGCATAGCCAGGGGGATGGCCAGGGATGAAATCATCACCAGAACCACATAGACCGCATATCCACCCAAGAGATTTCTCTCTGCCGACAAGGCGAAGAGAGAGGTGGAGATGGTCGGACCGAAAACACGAGTGAGGGAGACGCTCGTTTGCGCGAGCCCATTGGTGGCTCCGAGTGAGTGTTCATTGGGGGATGACGCCATGACATACATGTAAATGCAGCCTAGGCAAGAGGATGAACTGCTCTATCACACCATGCACGTTCAAGTGGGGACTAACCATTCGCCAGTTCCATGAATACCATGAGGGACATCATCAGGGCAACGATTGACCACACAGCTGCGTTGACGCCAAAACGCTGAGCAACAGCATTTGCAACAGCGAATAGCAGGTAGATCGGAATAAAGCCCACTACGCCCGTAATGAAAATACTCCGAGTGCCGAATCTCCGGACGATGCGGGGGAAGAAGAGCATCTGGAAGATGCCGTTGCCCAGCCCATACACGCTCATGATGTATCCTATAGCTGGTGGGTTGAATCCTAGTCCACCGATTTCAATTGACATTGTGAAAAAGAGGGGCAGAAGTGCGTCAAGCATGATTTCTAGGAATGCAATAACCACATAATTAGAAACAGAGATGAGGACGGGGAAGACGAGGAGCTCGCGGAGCGCGACAGGCCCTTCGTTAGATGGCACATGCGAAGGTGTACATTTGCGGTGTATAGGCGCAGTCTCGGATACTGGCATTAGTTTGATATTCGCCAAACATGATGGCCTGGACATACCTCTTTCAGGAAGAAAAAGGCAATAGTGAAGGCGAAGCCCACGAAACTGACAATAATGGCGCAGGGCAGGAAATATGGATAATCGATCCAAAATTGACCCGCGAAGACGACTGGAAAGTGCTCGTGTGGGCGTGAAAATGAGCCGCCTATTAGTGGGCTAGGAAACCAGTTAACCATACCTGGAGGCTTGGATGGATAGGTAGATACCTACCCTACGATTGACCCTGTGGACGAAATCATTGATACAAATGAGACGGCTTGAGCACGGTTGGACCGATCCGTGAGGTCCCCTATCGCACTCTTCACGACACCTATTCGATTCATGAATGGCCATCAGGCACGTGTGAATCACACACTCACCAATATTGCCATTGAGCAGCCCACATAAACATCGGCTATATAGACATTAATTCAATAATCCAGATCCCACCACGTACGATGAGAATACCTAACCACCAATGCCCAGAAGGTACGAGACAAGCCAAACAGTAGTGTTGACAGTGATATACCTACCAGACCGAAGAGAAGAACGGGCTTGCGACCAACGCGGTCAGATAAGCGACTCCATTGCATAATCGTAATGGCTTCGGTTACAAAGAACAGAGATTGCTAGCGTATCCGTTGATCTCCTATTGTCGGGGGAAGGCAGCTCGAGGAAGGGACAGTTGAGCTTACGATCAAGCCAGCATAATACCCAACTTTTCGTTCGTCCCCGCCAGTGATATCAAGCCCACCAATCAGCTATTATTTTCTTGAGTAGAAGATTAAGCAAGTGGCAAGGAAACATACCTGGTTTATGTACGGAGATATCGAACGACCAACGACAAGTTCGCAGAGTTGAAGCAAGAGTACAATACCAATTTGTGCTTTTGGGAGAGGGTTGGGGCCTCGCTGTTCTTCAGAACCTGAGAGCAGGGCGGTTTCTTCATCAACTGTGTCGTTATCAAGTATCATTCGGGTATGAGATATACGCAGAGGCTGGAGTACCAATCAAATAGAACCTGGCTGCAGCAACGTTACCCACATCACTGACCATACTCCCCGTCACTAAAAGTAACGCGCAATCATATCTGTGACGCGTCACAACAAAAACTAATCTTTACGAGCGCCCAAGTACACCACGAACCAGAATAAGTATCATATCAGAGAGTTATAATACGCGCAGCTACATTGTATCAGTTCAAAAACCGCGGCCGGTTGTCGCGTTGTGTCCTAGCATTTTTTATGTGACTATGATGACGTGATTATGGGCTACTTCCGATGACAGCAAGTAAATTCCAAAGATCTTATCGCGGAGAGAGTCATACATGTTTTTCAATCCCATTCGTCATCTGTACGTCACAAAAGACCTTTTGCGTAAATAATCGTAGATGAAAGGCGAGCATTAATCCGTCGAAGTAGTAGTCAATGACTATTCTCGGTCCCATTGCCTTTCTTTTCCACCCATAGTTCTTCCGGTAAGCGGACGGCCAAGGGGATGGCAAGGGATGAAATCATCACCAGAACCACATAGACTGCATATCCGCCCAAGAGATTCCTTTCTGCCGAGAAGGCGAACAGAGAGGTGGAGATGGTTGGACCAAGGGCGCGAGCGAGGGAGACACTTGTTTGCGCGAGCCCGTTAGTGGCTCCGAGCGAGTGCTCATTGGGGGACGACGCCATGACATACATGTAAATGCAGCCTAGGTAAGGGGATGAGCCGCCCCATCACGTCACATATACTCAAGCGGGAACTAACCATTCGCCAGGTCCATGAATGCCATGAGGGTCATCATCAGGACGATGATTGACCACACGGTTACGCTGACGCCAAAACGCTGCGCAGCGATATTCATGACGGGAAATAGCAGGTAGATTGGAATAAAGCCCATTACGCCTGCAATGAAAATACTCCGTGTGCCAAGTCTCTGGACGATGCGCGCGAAGAAGAGCATCTGGAAGATGCCATTGCACAGCCCATACACGCCCATAACATATCCTATTGTTGGAGGGTTGAATCCCAGCCCACCGATTTCAATCGACATCGCGAAGAAGAGGGGCAAAAGGGCGCTGAGCGTGATATTGAGGAATGCAATAGCCATATAATTGGAAACGGAGATGAGGACAGGGTAGACGAGGAGCTCGCGGAACGCAACGGGCCCTTCACTAGATCGCACATGGGAAGTTGCACACTTGCGGCGCACGGGAGCAGTCTTTCATACCAGCATTAGTTTGATATCCGCTGAATGTGATGGCTTAGACATGCCTCTTTCAGGAACAAAAGGGCAATGGTGAAAGCGAGGCCCACGAAACTGACAACGACGGCGCAGGGCAGGAAATATGGATAATCTATCCAAAATTGACCCGGGAAGACGGCTGGAAAGCGCTCATGTGGGCGTGAAAATGAGCCGCCTATTAATGGGCTGGAAGACCAGTTAGACACACACGGGGTCCTGGAGGCCTGAATGGATAGGTAAATACATACCCCAGGGTAGACCCTACGGGCCAAACCATCGACACAAATGAGACGGCTTGAGCACGGTTGGACCGGTCTGTGAGGTCTCCTATCGCACTCTTCATGACACCTATTCAATTCATGAATGATCTCCAGGTACGGTGTGAATCAAATACTTACCAATATTGCCATTGAGCAGCCCACATAAACATCGGCTATGGATGTTAATTTAATAATTAAGGCCCCACCACACGCTATAGGAATACCTGATCACCAAGGCCCAGAAGGTACGAGAAAGGCCAAACAGTAGCGTTGATAGCGATATACCTACCAGACCGAAGAGAAGAACGGGCTTGCGACCGATGCGGTCAGATAAGCGACTCCATTGCATAATCGTAATGGCTTCGGTTACAAAGAACAGTGATTGCTAATGTATCCATTGACCTCCTATTGTCAAGGGGAAGGCAGCTTGTAGAAGGGACAGTTGAGCTTACGATCAAGCCAGCATAATATCCAACCTTTCGTTCGTCTCCGCCGATGATATCGAGCCCACCGATCAGCTATCATTTTCCTGAGTATAAGAGGAAGCAAGTAGCGAGGAGATATACCTCATTGATGTACGGAGCTATCGAACGACCCACGACAGGTTCGCAGAGTTGAAGCAGGAGTATAATGCCAATTTGTGCTTTTGGGAGAGGAGTGGCGCCTCGCTGCTCTTCGTTATTTCGAGAGAGTAGGGCAGTTTCTTCATCAATCGTGTCATTATCGAGCATCATTCGAGGAGGGGTGCGAGATGTGCGTGAAGGCTGGAGTGCCAGTCAAATAGAAACTGGCTGCAGCAATCCATGCCGTAGGGTCAGCCATCAATGAACGTGGAAAACCTGCCATCCAGCCTGAGTCTATATAGCTCTGAGGGTCATTGTTCGGGAATACAATTCGACTAGGGATACAGCCGTTTCGGGAATTCTTGTCCGGCGTACCGATCACACCCGAAAAATCCAGAAAATAAAAAAATTCAGAAAAATAAAAGAAATTGTCCAGCCCGCTCGAATACGTCTATATCATACACTATACTATGATTTATCGGCCAATTAGTGTTGATATGAGGCAGAGAACACTACAACTACTCGACCAGGGGTGGAATCCGCTCGAAATCGCAGCGGTTCTCGGTGTATCATCAAGAAGCATTAATCACTGGTCCGACAACTACGACATGCACGGATGTATGAATCCTCCATCATTTCTGCGAGGTCGAAGACGTATCTTGAATGGAGAAGCAACTGCTGAGTTTCGGGAGCCCATCCAAGAGACACTATGCCTGTATCTCGACGAAATTTAGGAACGGCTACTTCTCTATCATGATTTGGCCACAGCGCTGCACGACGATCTTCGCGATGGGCTCACTCGAAAACTCATGAAACGAGCAGCTGCCGAGAGGGATTATGCGTTACGTGCAAGATGGATGTATGAGGTCCTCACAACATACACCCTGATCAGATGGTGGCTCTGGATGAGTCGAGCACAGATGGGAGGACCCTCATTCGAAGGTATGGGTGTGCAATGCAAGGTGAAAACCCAGTGTTGGATGTATCCCTCAACAGAGGGATCCAGTTGGTGGTACTCACGTCGTTTGGTGTTGACTTGACAGTATTCATCACTATCTGATTCCTCCATGTCTTGCTTCATATGTAGAGGCGGCTGGATTCGGCCTCTGTATTTCTCTATCATCTCAGGGATTTCGGGATACTGATCGAGTCGAGGCGCTTTTTTTGCGCAAGCGACGACAGCGGGATCGCTCAGATGCTCATCTTCAAGACTTGGGCCAGGAGACGACAGAAATTTCAGAAAAACATCATCAGAACCTTCGTCCATGATAAATACGAGTAGAAAGAACATATATCATAGCATAATCGAGCTTTGAATAGCAGAAAAGCGGCTTCCATGATTTTTCTGAATATTTTGAATATTTTTATTTTTTGGATTTTTCGGGTATGATCGGTACGCCGGACAAGAATTCCCGAAACGGCTGTAATATTATTTCCAAGTTTGAACATTTTCCAAACACCAGTTGTGACAGCATTGATGAGATCGGGCCCATGATGTCAATACAAGATAAGATACTATATTTCCTCTCAACCACGCAATAGAGCCTGGGGGTCTGCTCCGTGGTTGCTAACAGACCTCAAAAATGAATGTAGGAGGACACGACTGGTAACTACATGAATTTTTGAGTCTGTCTACGAGAGTCTACCGGTTACCAGCGTGAGGGAATCTTTCAACCTTCAACTTGACGCTTGAAGGAAGGTCTAGCGTGACAAGATGATTTCAACGTGACACAGCTGCCGTAAATGTTTTTCGACCTCTGCGTCCCCGTCCGGAATCCCAGCCTATCTTTGCCCGGGCAAAACCAGCCGTCGAAAAAAGGGAAAGGGAAGCCAACGTTGCCGAATGCCTCAGCGCCTGTGTCGCTCTTCACCCCGGCCCAGGTGAACGTCCTTGAAGAACGGGTCGATCTCCTCGTCAGGTGTCTGTATCGGTGGACCATTTTTTTTTCCTCGCTGAATGATCAAAAGTAGGATATTCGGTGATCGCGTTTACCCAGACGGTGCACAAGAAAGTCGAGTCAAAATCGCATGTCAATTTCCTGGAGGGGCTCCTCGCGACGTTGCGGAAGCGGCCTGGGATCGTCTTCCTCAAGCGGTTGAACATCATCCTCGACCATGACAGCGAAAAAGGCTTTGGACTCGTGAGTGCACACCAACATGTCGTGAATTGGCCCTGATATAGGGCAGATTAACGCGAATACCCTACTTTTTAACGGGTATGACCTAATCGGCCTTATCCCGACAAATCAAGCCACCTTCTCTTTGGCATGTCTCACACATAGCCTACCCTCCCCCCTCACCGCGCACATTATCACCCTCCCCCTCACTCTCCCACGCCTGTCTTTCCACCTCAAACACACACTGGTCCGCACAGCACTAAAGAATGGCGCGGTTTTTGAGATCCCGTATGTGGGAGCCCTGGGTGGAGAGAACGATGCGGCGCTATCGGATGCAGGTGCTGCGGAAAGTGGCTCTGGGGCGAAGAGGAACTGGTGGGCCGCGTCAAAGGAGCTTGTGCGGGTGACCAAGGGCAAAGGGCTCATCGTGGGCGGAGGGGTTGTTGCGGAGGCAGATTGCAGGGCGCCGAGAGACGTTGTGAATTTGTGAGTAGGACTTGGTCTGGTATCCTGGGCTTTAGCTGATGGGTTTCTAGGATCTCGCTGTTGGGCCTTGCTCAAGATAAGGCGAATCATACATTGACGACAACATGCAAATCAGTTACGCTACGAGCGCGTGAGTGCCTTCGTTCTTGGGAAATCGCCCGCTGTATTCATGTGAGCTTTAGAAACTAGACAAACTTATCGCACGGTGCTATCCAATCCGCGGCTCATAATTCCTCCAACTATATCAACCGATCTTACCACTACCGAGACGGTACCTGATTCACAAGACATGCTTGCTGATGATACCGCCCAACCGAAGAAGAGAGCTCGTGATGCACTAGATCTCCCCGTCCCTAATACAGCCGGCGACACCAAGGCCGAGATGAACACGGGTGGGGCAGGAGAGAAAGGACGGTCATCGCGGAAGAAGAAGCGCAAGATGATCAAAGATTCTGCAGAATTATTCACAGAGATGTGAGAATTGTGTTTGTTCCGTATATATAGATATGATATCGCCCTGCTAAGCGAACTGAGGAATTCCCATCCCAACCACTACCACAAGAGTTATACATTATGGCACAGGAGGGTCGAACGGGTACTCTGCGTGATGGATGCTGGATTAAACGAGTTCCATCAGCATATACACCTGCACAGATCGCTGAATATCTACAATATGTCGGGCTTACTCAATACACCGAGTCGAACATCGCCTCCGGAGGGTTCTCTCCATCGTTCGACAATCTCGGTCTCCTCGTCAGGCTCCACCTTCTTACCTTCCTGTTTGAACATACGGCGATGCACTAGTACGTTCTCAACTTATGTCTTGGTACTTGCTGATCATCCACGCCAGCACCCCGGATCACACGATGGACGTGACCGCGGCAGGCGTATTCCGGCAATTCGTCCATGAACGCAAGGGCTCCTATTGCTTTGGGAACAACAGCCTGTTCCTGCAGATCCTCCGGGGCTTGGGCTACCGGTATGTCAGATGGGCAATGGGGAACACATACTCACTGTCGGTGGGCAGTGCCTACGCCGGCTCCGCGCGTGTGAACATGGCTCCCGGCTTCTCGTCTCCGCCGGACTACACTTATTTCTCACACATGTTCATATTCGTGCAGCCATTTGAGAACAACCAGACGTACATCGTAGATGTTGGTTTTGGCGCCCCAGGACCCACGAGGCCAATCCTCCTCTCCGATGCGGAAGACAATGTGGTGTTCGGCACCACTCCCACCGAGCGACATCGATTGCGATTGGGTCCCCACCCCCTGTCCAGTCTTGGTGTGTATCTTCCTTGCGTTCCTGCCGATATGATGGAGTCCTCAGTGCAGAGAACCCGGGTAAATCCATCTCAGACGTGCTCTTCTGGCAATTGGAGGTCTGGCACGATAAGAAGGACCCCGCGACGCCGAACACCTGGAAGATCCTGTTCACCTTCCCCGAGAATGAATTCTACGACGTGGACATCCAGAATGCGTCGTACATCACGGCCATGAAGTTTGGGGCGATCCCGCGCTTCCAGAGCGGCATTGTCTGCACGAAGCACCTCCTCATCCGGGACATGGCGCAGGCCCCAGAAGAGCACGTTTATACCCACCCGAACATCCACGACGATGGGACATTCATGTACCGGCTGGTGATGGTAGACAACAGAGTGACGGAGCAGGTCGGGACACGCAGTACGACGATCAGGACGCTAGAATCGGAGCGGGACAGGATTGTGGCGATGCGCGAGCTGTTCAAGATCCCGATTGAGGATTCTGCGATTGTGTACATGGAGGGGCGTGCTCCATCACTCGGGTAGGCTGCCTGATTGGGGGACTAGGCAGTGTATTAAATCAACATATTAACGCTGGTTCTAAAATAAGACCCTCTCACTAATCTACTAAGTCTGATGTCAGGAATTCACTCTAACGTCTGGGGGTGCAACGGAACCCTCAAATATCAACTTAATCTATCTGTCGAGTTGTGGATACCACCTACGCTTGTATTCGCCTCCCTTCCGCGGTCCATGCAACCCTCATTCTTTCCGTTACTTCTCGACTTGGCGGATCAGTTTCTTACAGATCGGGTAAGGTGAAGTGCTGAGCCTAGTGAAACGCAACAGGCGCTTTTAAAGATGACTTGACTAGTTAACGCTGGAAATAGCAATGGCTACCAACGCTTATGCGAGGCCGTAGTTGCTGGTTGGCGGGGTGATCCCTACCACGGCAGGCGGCATGTCGTGAAATTGAAAAGGAAATTTGTAGATGATATCAAATTGTCATTATCCAGTTATACCCGAATATGGTCGCCTTCGGCGACAATCACCTTGCTTGTCCGACCGAACTGTTGATATGAATTTGGGGTGATTTGGCTTGGACAAAGAATGGCACAGAGTTACCTTTTATGGGCAATCATCGTTCGGGGAATGACCTTGACAAGCAAGGTGATTTGTGCTAATCGTAGAAACTAGACGAGTCACTGAGTGTTTACTATCTGGTCCGCGACTGGCAATATCTCAAACGTCAACTAGCTGCATTGATATCAAGACGATATCTATCTCCTATATACACTTGCTGATGACTCGACGCAATTGAATAGGGAGTTTACGATGCAGTGGACGTGGCCACCCTAATATAGCTAGAGTCGTCAAGATTAAGGTGGATGCTATGGCGCAATGGCAGGAGGGAAAGAACACGGTCATCACGGAGGAAGTAACTTGATGACCAAGGATTCCTTTTAGGATTATGAAAGCAAGAACCGTGGTAAATCCTTTATTGAGCCGGACCGGGGATTGCCACCCGACCACCGCCCAGCACAGGGATTGTACATGATGGCACAGAGCCAAGCTACCCTATGTGATGGATACTGGATCAAACGAGTCCCATCAGTATACACACCTGCGCAAGTTGCTGAGTACCTACGATGTGTTGGGCTGACTCAGTATACTGAGGCAGACATCGTTCGTGGGGGATTCCCTACATCATTCGATAATCTTGGCCTCCTTGTCAGACACCATCTCCTTGCCTTCCCATTTGAGCACACAGGAATGCACTAGTGCGTCCTTAGTCTACTATACTGGCGCCCACTGACCATCTGCGCCAGTACCTCAGATCACGCAATGGATGTGACTCCAGCAGGGATATTTCAGCGGCTCGTCCGTGAACGCGGGGGCTCCTATTGCTTTGGGCTTAATGGCATGTTCCTGCAAATATTACGAGGTCTGGAATACCGGTATGCCAAGTAGATAGCAGGAAGACGCACGCTCACCAGCGATGTAGAGCCTATGCCGGCTCTGCGCAAACAAATAGGACTCCCAATTTGCGTCCCCGCCAGACTTTGGCGCTTTCTCACACATGATCATATTCGTGCAGCCATTTGAGGGCATGAATCGACCTATGTCGTAGATGTTGGATTTGGCGCAAACGGGCTCACGAGGCCAATCCTCCTCTCCGATGCGGAAGACAACGTGGTGTTCGGCATCACTCCCACCGAGCGACATCGGTTGCGATTAGGTTCCCACCCCTTGTCCAGCCTTGGTGTGTATCTGCTTCGCGTTCCTTGAGGTATGATGGAGCCTTCAGCGCAGAGAACCCGAGAAAATCCACCCGCGAGTGTCTCCTGGCAATTGGAGGTCTGGCAAGATAACCAGAACCCCGTCGTACCAAACGCTTGGAAAATTTTATACACACTCCGTGAGAATGAATTCCTCGACGTGGACATTCAGAATGCATCGTTCATCTCGGCCACGAAACAGGGGCTCTTTGGAATAATGTCTTCTGCATGAGGCACTTCCTCATCCAAGACATGAAGCAGAAACCTGAAGAGGCGGTCTACACACATTCGGACATCCATGACGACGGGACATTCATGTATAGGTTGATTATGATAGGAAATGAGGTGACGGAACGTGTCGGACACACATCACGACGGTAGAATGTTGAAGTCGGAGCAAGATAGGACGACGGTGATGCGCGAGTGGTTTGGAATCCCTATCGAGGACTCCGCTGCGGCCCATATAGAGGGACGTGCTTCATCGTTCGAGTAGGTTGCGTGGCCGCTCGGCTGGAGAGTGGAGTACTAAATTGATCTATCAGCGCTGCCCTCAAGAACAAATAACTCGTCGACGCAACCTCCTGGTGTCCGATAGCTGCGGAGCAGTATATAGGTCCTGCCTGTGCTCGAATCTGAGAATAATCAGGCTTGCGCTGCGTACAGACCGACTACGGATCGTCCAAGTAGTTCTGTACTCATTATTCCAGCTATTCCGCAGTTCCGCAAGCCAGTTTATAGGTGTTACCCAGGTAACCACCAGAGCTGATGTGGGTAGTTGGGCGTTATTGGAGACGCCCAAAATTAGTCAATCTGGAAACGATGACTATTGATGTTTAGAAAAGCTGTAAAATCTAACGAGACAAGAAACGCTTGGACAACACGAGGGGGCTGGAAAAGGAAATTTGTGGGCGCCGCAGGTAACTGCTTCATGCTAGCCTGATGGGTGAGTAATGCCGCCCGCGCCCAACAATTATTATTCAGGATCGATAAAAATTATTTGCCTCGAGTCCGGCAGCATGTATGATTATCCTCAGGCTGTTCGACCACGCATCGACATTGGTACCACACTTAGCCCTTGGAGCTTGAAGTCCCAATAAACTGTATGTGGTATCTATAGTCGAGATTCCGAGAATCGTGTTCCTCCGGTGATACGCTACGCCCACGCAGACCTCTCATCCCAGCACTCTTCTCACCATACCGCAACAGGGCGCGCAGCGCCCAGCTCCAGGCGATCACACGACCAGACCGCACTAGAGTAGCATAGCATATATGCTCATAAGCGCCAGGGCAAGCACGACGCATTCGCGGCATTGGCGTGATCCCGCTCGGAGGGCATCCTAGCACATCACCGGTGCAATACGCCGCTGGGAGCTAACACATCCCGGCGGCACGATTGGCGAGGTACGATACCCTCGATACACCTGTCGGGCAATTGAGACGATCATCAAAGGGCAACCCTTGCAGGCTCGCCATGGCTCGCTCTCTTTCATATCGCATCATGATGGGTGCGATATCTCCGTCATTTTGGACAGGAATCCGCAATCGTGTAGGGGAAGTAGACCCATATTGAATCAGGGTGACTTGGATTGCTATCTTGTGCCTGCAAAACCCCCTAGCCGCGGCGTTTGAACCAAAAGCGATATTGTGGGGTCAATCATAGTCCGTATGTAGACGACTTCCGTCGAACCATAAAAGGTTATCAGGATTCAGCACGCACGAACGATCATGATAGCGGAAAACCTCGGATGCGAAACCTCCGGTCCGGGGTTGTGGTGCTCCCCTGGTATTACACATAGAGCATACCGGTGGGGTTTTGAGATACAAGCAGGTCCAAGGCTCTCAGGTTATCAGTTATGACATGGGATGATGCTCTGATTGGCCTATTTCGAGTTGCAGTGCGATGCTGTGCGTTTCAAGAATCAGATGAGGTGAAATCTCAGGCTGAGTGACTTGAACACATGTAACGTGTGATGTAATTTATTTTTATATCAAGGTGCTGGTGCGCAAGATGCTCACATTTCGGCTTAAATATTCGCAGTTTACGGTTGAACGTTGAAGGGTTCATGAAGAAATCACCTAATTAGTAATAATTAACAGTGGCGTGTGATCACTGATGGCGCGGTGCCACGTGACGACACCTTTCAATATCAATTTCATTGTCAAACTTCCTATTGATCGGATTCATGTCTGCGGACAGCCTCTCCAGGCCTTCCCCCCTGGGGACGTTGGAAGAATATCAATGATCTATATCCTTCTACACCGCAAGTTCGAACTGAACGTTAACGTTTTAACACCTATTCCATGTTGGGCCCGGCCTTAATTGACGCTTTCGTAGGACATCGCCTCGGGTAGTATCCCGCCGCCACGATTCATGTTGCTAGATTTACCCAGCCCCAGGATTAGGGGGACCCGAGGCGCACCCTCATATTAGGGAAGGGTAGATATCTAAATCTTCGCGGACCCATATACACGTCGGCAAGACCCCGGGCGCTGTTCCGTTCGGGATTTCTACCTCCTAATGTTATCCGGTGTATCGTTCCATATACCAACAACGTTGTAACCTCGCATGACTAGAATTGACTAGTAATCGGTCATCGATTTAATCCAAGGGCGCAACGCTACCAGGTCAGCCACCCTCGGTGATTCAGAAATTGTTTAAATAACAAGGGAGTACTCCTCTAATTCCCAAACACATTCACCCAATTCTCCCAATGTCGCGACGCGTATCACGATCACCCCCTGTTATTACTTGTATGATGTTCCTGGACACAGTCCACAACCCTGGGCGCCCAACATATGGCGTATTAGGTGAGTTATTTCTCGAGATGTTATATATTAGATTGCTCATTGCTGCTTCCCGAATCATAGGTTCATTTTGAATTCAAGAGGCTTCGGTATCGAACCGTCTGGGTTGAGTTTCCTGACGTCGAGGCTACTTACGATCGATCGGCGCGCCTCCTAGCGCAGTCAGGTCGGGCGGCCAGTCTTCACACTGCCCGTTATCGTAGACCCAACACGGAATCAAATGGCCCCGGAAATAATTTCAAACACCAATCATATGCAGAGTACCTTGAGGCTGCTTATCCCGCCCGCCCTGTTTTCCCAGAAGGGTCCCGCGCCCTCCAAACTCTATTTGTCCACTACATCCAGGAGACATTCGCCAAACCTCTCCTCCCTATTATGGTTCCTCTCAGTCATCAGAGGCTGCCTGAACGAAGCCAATCTCACTTCCGCCACGGATCCGTGGCCGGATACCCAGCGCCTGCCATGGGTTCGCCGTCGGGCGGTCCTTCCGGCCCACAGCGCGAACAGGCTTGGCTTGCGGTAAAGGAGCAATTCGATTTTTTGGCCATGATTCTCGATAAAAATTCCGGAGATGGTGATGGCACAGTCGCAATGGGACATGATGTCACCTACGCGGACTTCGCGCTTTGCTCCGTGTTAATTTGGATCGAGAGAATGGCTGCCCATGACGGCTGGGCACGTGTAAGATCGTGGAACGGAGGTCGCTGGAACAGGTTGTGGGAGAGGTGCAGAGAATACATGGACGAATATTAATTGGAAACGAAGTCTATATTTATTTACTTCCTCGGCTCTAGGATGATTTTAACAGCTCTGCCAGGGATACTGGTCGTCCTAGGTCGTTTTTCAGACCCTTTCTACTCTTATAGTATTTGTACTATCTTTATTCCCATGTTATGATACCGAATACCCAACAGAGAAGCTATCGCATATGTTGTTTTGGTGGGCTACCCCCGAGTGAAAGGTGGTACCCGAGCCCGCAGTTAGGATTTTAGTTGGAATGGAGTCTGGACCTCACTTGATCGAAGCCATCGAGGTCTGGATGATTATGTAACATCTGCTTACCTGAGTATTGGATCAGAGTATTTTGGTCAACGCTTTCGAGTCAGTGGCACTCATTCAAGGCCATAGGTCTCATTTGTCCAGAAAGGATCATAGAAACCGCTGTGCTCGTGGCTACCATATCACACTGAAGGGGGCGAGGTTGCGCATGCATTACCCGAGGTGAGATGAATCCATTATGATGTCAGGAAAGAGCGTGCTTCAGTGTATTACCATGCGGTCAGAGCACTAGGCCGCATGCGCACTATTTCTTGGTCTTAAAATCACCTGGCACAGTTGTCTGCACTTGGACGATCCGGAAATCCAGCCATTCCACATGATTTGCCTTTCAGCGCGGTTGATATCAAAAGAGGCGCGTAGTGTCATAGCCATCGTTGGAGGCCGCCAGGTGACATATTGCCGAGGGATATGGTCCGCGATTTATCACAGTCCATGACCGCCGCTGACCTCTCCAGAGCACACCTGACTTTGTGTTAGCAAACATTCGCGATCCATGTTGGGTTGAACATCTAGCTAGCACTGGGAGCGTTGTCACGCGTGAATGAAAGCCAAGAAACCTTTTCAATATTTGTCTCCATGGAATTACTCCGGGGCATGAAGAAGGTATAAAATCGTTGGAAGAATATCGCTTTCTCTTTAAGTTGGTCCTTCACCAGTTTTCAGGATGCTTTCGAGATCTTTCGGTTTAGTGGTTGGCTTGCGCTCAGCCTCACAACACTAGTCTCTGGCTTGGGCTCAAGTTGCTCAGCACCTCTAGGCCCCGGAACCGCCGCTCCTGGTGATCCCTTCTGGAGACAGACTATCAAGCACCAGGGTATATCTGCCTTCAATCCCAACCCTGGTGCCTACCAGGTCTTCAGGAATGTTAAGGTAATTTATACACCTTTCGTGATATTCCACAGGCACTAACATCATAAATCTAGGATTTTGGAGCTATTGGTGATGGTATGCCGACGATACAGCTGCCATCAAGTAGGCTGATAGAGATAATTCTCGTATTTTAATTCTGAACTTTCATCCAGTGCGGCTATTACCTCAGGAGGTCGTTGTGGAAGAGGCTCTTGTCGCTCTTCTACGTTCGTCGTTTTTCCTCGTCTCCATTCAGGCTCTTACCAACTAGAGATATGTAGCGTCACCCCGGCGGTCATCTTTTTCCCTAAAGGGTGAGTTCCATACCAGCTTGGATATAATGGGAGACTAAACCTTCTCTAAGAACATACCTTGTCTCAGCGCCTATCATTCCATATTATTATACTCAGCTGATAGGGGATGCCAAAACACCCCCTACGCTACTTGCGTCTGCCTCCTTCGACGGAATAGCTGTCATCGGTATTCCCATTTATGCTCATAATTCATCATTAATTAATCCAACCCAAGATGCCAACCCCTACATTCCGGGAGGTGGAGGTGCGCAGTATTGGACCAACCAAAACAATTTGCAAGGAATCCATATTTATTTTTAGAATGATCTAACGGTCATTATCTCTAGCTTCCGGGTTGTTCGGAACTTTGTGATCGATGTCACTCGGTAGGCCTTTATTTGGGATCGGTAACTTCTGACTAACGTATGAAAAGTGTCCCTGCGGATAAGCCCCAAGGTACTGGCCTACATTGGCAAGTTGCGCAGGCCACATCCCTCTTAAATATTGTCATCAATATGTCGAAAGCTCCCAACACAGCCCACCAAGGTATGTTGTGGATAATTTTGTGGTAATAATTTGCACTTAGCTGTTGAATATAGGCATCTGGATGGAGAACGGAAGGTATTGAAGAATCGGTTCGGCGCTGAGTGTTTTTCTTAACCCATGTTCATAGTGGAGGTTACATGGGCGATTTGGTCATGAATGGTGGTATGCATCATACTTCATAGACACCCCCCGAACGCTGAAAATATTTTCAGGTAAATTCGGCATGTGGGTCGGAAACCAACAGTAGGAAGCTTCCTGATCTCAATTGCGATTCATTAACACGTATCTCTCTTCAAGGTTCACAGTGCGCAATGTCACTGTCAACGATGCTCAAACTGCAATCTTCAGCCTGTGGAACTGGGGTAATCTTCAAATTAGGCATGCGCTTTGTTCACCCTGCTGACACTACCCAAGGCTGGACTTACCAGGGCGTCAACATCAACAATTGCCAAGTTTGTCATCAGATCAAATTTTATGAAGATCTAGCCTAATTTGCCAATCAGGTTGGGTTTGACCTAACCACAGGGGGTACAATTGACCAAACGACTGGAGGCGAGGCCATCATTGATGCTGTTGTTACCAACACACCGATCTTCGTCCGCACATCGAAGCCCAGCAATGGAAAACTCGCTGGATCCATCGTGATCAACAACGCCAAACTGAACAATGTACCCACAGCTGTCGGTGACGCCAGTGGCGCAGTCGTCCTTGCTGGTGGAACAACTACCATCGCTTCATGGGGACAGGGAAACGTCTACAAAGGAACGAATCCCACTGGAACCTTCACCCAAGGCAATATTGTAGCCGCAAATAAGCCTTCTGTCCTCCTCGACGGCAGCGGCAAGATCTTCGGAAAGCAGCATCCTCAATACGAGAAATACGCTGTCAGTCAGTTTGTTAGCGTCCGGGACCACGGCGCCAAAGGCGACGGACAAACCGATGATACCGCAGCCATCAAGGATATTCTCGCCCAGGTATGGTCACCTCTTACCGCCGGCTCATAAATTTCAAACCCTCCCCATAGTTTGCTGGATGCAAAATTATCTTCTTTGATGCCGGCACCTATATCGTCACCTCGACTATTACCATTCCCGCTGGGACTCAGATTGTTGGAGAAGCCTGGTCCACGATTGCAGGATCGGGTAGCCAATTCCAGGACATAAATAACCCCCGCCCTGTTATTCGGGCTGGAGAAACCAACTCGCAAGGAGTTCTCGAAATCACCGATATGATCTTTACCACTATCGGATCTGGTAAGTCTTCGCCTGTTGGGCGTGGAACCACAACTAATTAGAATGCCCGTTTCAAGCTGCTGGTGCTATTGTTGTTCAATGGAACGTAAAGCAGCCTTCTGGTCAGAATGGTGCTACTGGAATGTGGGACTCACATATCAGGTGCGTTTTCTTTCGTTCCATGAGTTACGGAAATTAATCAAAGCTACCCCAGGCTCGCGGGAGGTAAATTCGCCATAAATACTCAAGGCACTCCCTAACTTGAATTATTCAGTGGCTGGCAGTAAGCTCGAAGCTGATCGGTGCCCCAAAACTGGTGCGGGAGGATCCGCCAATTGTTTCGCCGCTTTCTTGGGCCTTCACCTTACTGCGGCATCAACCGCCTATCTTGAGGTGAATGGTGTTTGCTCACCAGGAGTAATATCGATCTGATCTGGAACTCCAAGGGAACTTGGGTCTGGCTTGCTGACCATGATCTTGATCTTAGCGGTGAAAGTCAAATCTCAGTCTATTCTGGTCGTGGAATTCTTTCAGAATCTGCGGGACCTGTTTGGCTCATTGGCACCGGTACGTTTATATTTGATTAACGCCCATAATTTCTGACTGGCTCAACAGGATGTGAGACCTTTTGGCAATTGATGTCGAAATTGAGAACTCACGCCGATTTTAGCTGAGCATCACGCGCTCTATCAATATAACCTCGTCAATGCTCGCAATCATTACATGGGGTTAATCCAAACTGAGAGCGTGAGTGCTTTGGTTGTCCGTTGATCCCGGCTCAACCCGATAACCATAGCCATACTACCAACCCAACCCAGCCGCGCCTGGTCCCTTTGTCTCCCAACCCAGCTGGAAGGACCCCGACTTTTCTTCAGGACAATATACTTCTGCCTGGGGCCTCCGAGTTGTCACATCACAGGACATCATTGTATTCGGTGCCGGCCTATATAGCTTCTTCGACGTGAGTGATTATCCCGGATCAATACTACCAAGCATCTCACTCCTTCCGTGGCAGAACTACGCACAAGCCTGTATTCCCACTCGTGACTGCCAACGTCATATACTTAACATTGACTCTGGCTCCACTATTACGATCTACGGTCTGTCCACTGTCGCTACGAAGTACCAGATTAGTATCGGGGGCACTGGAATCATTGACCAAAGTGCTAACGTCAACGGATTTACATCGACTGTCACAGCCTGGAGTCGAAACTGAGTTTGGATGACTAGGGGCGCAGTTACAACTACAATCGCTGTGTACAAGTTGATTATCTTTTTTATTTTTGTATCAAATCAAATGCCAGGGGCATCAATATATACTGTAAAGTGTACTTCAACTTGAGCTGGAGTGACGGACGTTTGGGATTGTAGCCAGCAGTTGAGGAAATGTTACATGGGGTTGTCGGGGGTGTGCGGCCGGTAACTAATAAGATTTATGCGACTGGACGTTGACATACAACCACGTCAACTTTATATGGCCTCTTCATCGTCCGTTTCCTCCTGCTCGCCATCGTCGTCAGCAGTGACCATTCCAATACCTGGGAAATCCATACTAAAGCGCCCGGCACCAACTCAACAATCACTGTTTTCACGAATCACCAGGTTTCTGCCGACTCCGAATCAAGCACAGGCAGTAACTGATGAGGCAAAACCTCTAAAGCGGGCGCATTTCATCCTGCCCCAGATTGCGACGGTGTATCCAATATCATCAATCAACCCGCCATCTACACCGACATTGAAGGAGGAAAAGAGGGCTATAGAAGATAAAGAGGCTGAGCGGAGGAAGAGGGTCGTACGAGGAAATTCAATTGGCCCAGGTGTCGGGGACACTGAAGAATGGTGGTCACTAGATAAGGTCGAGTCCTTTTATCGTGAATGCTGCGCTGGCTGTGAGGAGGAGCCAGATTCGTTGATCACTGTGGCATTTAAAGTATGTCCCCACTCTTGGCTTGCTTACCTGCTCGATTGAGATCTTGCCCAGAATGCCTCTACCACCAACCCTCGCTCCGTCGATCTCTCCGGTGTTCAATTGACATGGACGACCTCAACCATTCTTTCCGATGTTTTTACTATTGAGTGGGGTTTGCGTAAATTGGTACTTCGCGAATGCGATCTTGACGAAATTGTATGTGACATCGACACTTGACTTCCATAGAATCATCTCAACACCGAATTAGACGTTGAAGCCGATATTACATGCCCTGCTAATCCCAGGTACTCTTTCGTTCCTGTCGGTTGCCTCAAATCGACGACTCAAGGCTCCTGCTTTCCGCCTACTTGGTGCGTACGTGTCGAACGTACGTCCGTGATTTGATTTCCATACTGTTAATTAACCGCATTTGTAGGCTCATAGTCTTCAGTTCCTTGATTTATCTCAAAATGCATTGGACAAGAAGTCTGTTGAATATATTGTGGCTGCTCTCGTGACAGCACCGAAAGCAGGACTTATCTCACTACGCCTAGACGACTGTTCGCTTCGAGGGTTAGCTTTGGAGGCTTTGTGTGAGTTTGCTTCGCTGTGATCCCTTGCTGCCAACCAATAACAGGCCATAGGCCGGGCTGTTCGCACCTCGTCACTTCGCAACATCTCACTTCGCCATAATCGTATCACTGCAACCGGCGCTGTTGCCCTTGCCTTGATGATTAAAGACTACCCAGATGTAGTACCTAGTCCCTCCTCAACACCAACAGCGGGGTCTTCTCCGGCGTCATCAGTGTCAAGCCTTCCTCTACAATCCCCACCCATCACTCCCATCAACACCGCTGCCCCACCCCTCCCCTCACCTGCTCGTACAGGGCCAATACTTCCGCCTCCTCGACACCCACCCACTGGCGTTCAGACAACTTACACCCCGTACGTGCCACGTGCGCGACGTGGTCGACCCGCTGCTACTCCCAATCCTTTATCGCCCAGTGGACAACAGATCCCGATCATCACATCATCCTTGCAAGGTGGTGTAACTACTAGGCATCCCGTACCTCCTTCCCCTGCTACTACTCATCCGGAATCTCCACAAAGGCATGACACCGGTCCAAGCGCCGCATTGCTAGACAAAGTCAGGGCACTTGATGCCTTGCCTCGGCTGGGAGCTCTTAGGACGTTGGATCTCAAGGGTAATGATTTACGCGTGAGTGGTATTCGTATGGAAACGAGATTAAATTCATCACAAATGATCCTAGTCTGGGATTTCGTATCTCGCTCAAGTGCTCAAACGTAACCGAACTTTGAAAGTCCTGAACCTGGGCGAAAACAAACTCGATGTGCAGTGTTTGGTTTCCATCGCTGAAGCTTTGGTGTGTTAGACTTGGCCCAAAAAATAGACTCGGTTAATCGAAACTATCGGGTAGAAATACAATTCCAGCCTTGAGACCCTAGATCTAAGCAAGAATCCGTGCTCTGGACCTGGGCTGGAAGGGGTATGTTCCGACTTTCTTCCTTACTTATAGTATTTAGCACTGTCACAGATACAATCACTCCGGACAGCATTTACGCTAAATACTGCCCTCAAACGTCTTTTCCTCTCCTCCACATCGATGAATTCGGCTGGCGCAATTGCACTTGCTGAATTTCTTCCAGAATCAACCTCCCTCCTTCACCTGGACTTGACACTCAACAATCTCGACATCGCCGGTGTAATGGCACTTAGTTCTGGCCTGAAAGCCAACCACACTATGCGCTGCCTGGATTTAAACATTCCACCCGGGGATGAAAAGTTCGCGAGGTCCGTGCTTTTGTCCCTGATGATGCATCGTCCTAATTTTCCTGCTGTGCAGGATGTGTAGGGATATTCTGAACTCATGCGTACGGAATACGGAGGAGGCGGAGAGAAACGCCCATTCCCCTGGCGGAGCCAATGGTGCCAGCGGGCGAGGGTTGGGCAAAGGTGTGTGGGGAATGATCGAGGAGAGTGAATTGGCGAAATCCATTCGGCTGGGCGAGGAGAAGCGGGTGCGACCCTCATTATATTCAACCTCTTCGTTTTGTTAATCCCTTCTAGTTCGAGACCGATGCAGCGGTGCAGGCCCGAGCCTGTATTAGCCAACTCACAGCGCATCTTCAACTTCCTCCATCTCCCTCCCCGCAACCCACCAACGCGCTATATCTGAACTTGCCAGCAGGGCAAAAACTATCATATCAGATCTAGGAAAGATGATTCAAAAAACGGACGACCCCACCATCATGGAAGAACTACTCCAGCTCAACGATACACTAATCACCCTATCAGCTAAATTAACTCCACCCTCTCGCCCGACGCTTACATTGCATGGCTTGGGCAAGATCTTCATCACAACGATAGAGATACCAAGTCGGCGAATGGCCTTGGTATCAGCAACGGTGAAGCTCCCCACGGAGACTCTAGTCCGACGGAGCCTTTGTCACTCGAAGAGGATGCGACACCCACCACACCCAGAATAGACAAGGGCAAGGGCAAGGCTGAACCCGAGCCGGAGGTCCTTGAGAAGGTCCTGAGTCCCACTTTCTTAATTACTGAGTCAGAAGATGAAGATGAGGACGGCCATCGCTACATTTCTGAAGAGCCGTCGGAAGAGGTGGCTTCGCCCACTAACCGGTTAGTGTTAAATTAATCCGTGTGCATTGGGTTCTCAATTTGTTTTCAAGTTCGCGGATTTGGGTCGAAGAGGAGGGCGAGGTATTTAGAAAAGGCACTGTACTGTTAGGTCCCGAAGAAATGGAGGGAGAATATGACGGAGAGGAGTTGCGCAAAGAGGTATGGATGGGTACCATGATCTCTCAAACGACAGACTCATCTTCTCTCTTACGGATAGCTCCTCGAAGCTATGGTGGAGAGGCCCCCACCTCGACCACTGACGGATGAATTTGGAATGGAGATTATAACCCCACCCCCATCCTTGACGACGCCGAGGTGCTCCCGCCACCTTCTCCGAACCCCTCGACGCCGACCGAAACGCCGAAGCCTCCTCCCCGGCCCTACATATCGCGCTCACGATCTGCTTCCTCCTCCATTCTGAGCATGATTTCACCCACTGCTGGGTCAGAACAACTAGGCGATGGATCAGCGCCGTCCAGTCCCAGCTTGACTCCCAGAAGCCCAGTCAGCCCAGCGCTCTCCCATAACCACTCAACCTCGTAGTTTGCCATCTATACAAGTTTATAATAGCTCTAATGTTGACCATCCATTCCTTACTTAATAGCAATGGTTGATGACTTACACATAGGACTCCTGTGTTCGACACAAGAACAGTTTAAAATGTTTATCTTCTTGGGCGGTTCATTTTCGTTAGACTACCAACATTGGTTTTATGATTTCTTGGTACACTATTACCGTAGTACTACACAGACCAGTTTTTTTTTCAATGGAAAACATACCCGATAAATTCAGGATTGGTGACCGTTGACTTGACTTGTGTCGGAGCTGCAAGCGTGTCTCCGTACCTGAGGACCCTATATCGTCATCAACTTGAACAGACGACGTCCAACACCATGCCTCCTCGCAAAGCCTCTGTAACAGACGGAGAGGCCCCACGGAGGTCCACAAGAATTTCTGCGCAGCCTAAAGAAGCCCCCAAGGAGAAATCTGCAGCGAAACCAACAGCCTCGAAAAAACGAGTCGCGGAGGGCGAGAGTGAGAACAAGACAGGAGAACCATCCCAGGCGACGAAGAAGGTCAACCTCGTTTTATTTTCTGCTTTATCGACTGGTGAATAATGTATCTACTACTGTGATGGTTTTAGGCCAAGGCGGACGTGCCCGAGACTGGCGATAACGATGAAACTATGGAGCAAGAAGCACCTGTGCTGGGGTCTGTGGACATCGGGGACTCGCTACCATCTCTAACACTTAAAAACGAAAAAGACGAGGATATTGAGGTTTCTACCCTGGCTTCGGACAAGGGTGTCATTCTTTTCCTTGTTCCGAAAGCTGATACCCGTCAGTGTTCTGCGATCGATAACCTTTTACTCAAATTTGACTTGTCGTTCATAGCGGGGTGCACCACTCAAGCCTGTGGATTCAGAGACAGCTATCCAGACTTCACATCGCTGGGTTATGATGTGTATTGTTTAAGCGCGGACACACCAGCCGCCCAGGGCAAATGGCAAACCAAGGTTTGTGGAGATTTCTACTGTTCCGATAAGAGGCTCACCAGTCTCTGATTCCACAGAAAGAGCTGCCTTATCCGTTGTTATCTGACCGCAAACGGATACTAATCACTGCACTGGGAGCCGGAGATGGAGGCAAGACGAAACGAAGTCATTTCATCTTCGAGAAAGGCGGCAAGCTCGTCGAGAAGAAAATTCCCGTCAAACCGGCCGATAGGTAAATTTCCCATTCCATGAATACCTTATCGGCGTCTCATGTATTATTCCCAGCCCCAAACTTGCGCTCGAGTATATCAAGTCCCTTGAATGATGTCAAACCAGCTATTCCCCTGTCTATTGTGTATTACACTTTCCAATTAAGCTTTCATGATTTCCCGGCTCCATGCTCCACCTCAACTGTTTCAGGCCCCCGATAGGCACCGGAAGTGGGTAGGCCAATCGCTGTTGCTGAATCTATCCGGACGATTGTCCAGATCCTGGGTGATCTGATATGAATGGAACGAGAAACAACGCTGCTGAACCTAAGATCAGAACATACTACTACACTACTAGTATCTCCCAGGTTATCTTTCTGTAAACCAGAAACCAGCTCACGTAGTGTGGAGTATAGGTTAATCAATATTCAACGGAGCTGTTCATACGTATCCGTCGAGGGCTCGGGACTTGGATTTCTCTTGCTGATAAGCTGTTCACTACAATACGATCAGGCTGGCAAGCTCAGGTCAAGTATATCTTCTTGATAGTGGTACTCACAGTTCTGGGAATAATTTTTTGGATAAGATACATTAAGGGGTTGCATAACCCGGCGCTGGAAACGACCCTCGTCCCGCGCAAACCCAGAGATCTTTCTACCCCGACCCGAAGCGAGCGCAACGGGCAACAGGATTCTGGAAGGGCCACGAAAGGTCCAAGATCAAATTGGCCACAGAGAAACGGTAGTCTGATCGCCCATTTCTCTGTTTCGGCTCTCAACCGAACCCGCGAAAATTTCTCATTGACCGGGGTATGCTGATAGAGCGCGACTTCAGCTAAATGTGGCTAGTAGGGATCTTCAGGTGAGACCTACACTGTCCTGGGCGGGGTACCCATGCTGGGTGTGATCGCGTATAGGTGTGCTAAGTTAAGACCAAGTTTGCTCAGATTACGGGTTGAGTGATATCGGGTTTATGGCTCACCCATTTGGAAATAAAATGATAGCAGGGGAAGCCCCAAATTATCATAGGTGTCAGGTGAACATATCGCAGCTGGGAGAGGCAAAATCAATCATGGTCGGACACCGTCCCGCGCCTGCCACTAGATATGATTGCATCACTGAAGAAGGCTGTCAGTTCGCCCTTGAGTTCCAGAAGGTAAGGAATTTACCTATACAATTACTACAATCATTGCTGGACATACCATCAATCGACAACTCCAAACAATCACAACTACAGGCAGGGGTCGGTGAGAACTGAGGAGGTTCCGATGGCCCGATTTGGTCCTGTTTTGGCGCTCGGCCGACTCATGTAAGCACCAGGTTGGGTACGGAAAACTCAAAACGGTAAATCCACTTTGAGCTCGATTTGGACCGCTGAACATCATTCGGGTGAGCCAGAGTAGGCCGAGGTCCTTTTCTCCGGAATTCAAGGTATCCCTTGAACATCCCACGGGGCAACGTTATAGTTGGCCCCAAGTGGAATCCAGTCTCTCAAGCCAAGCTCCGAGCCCTTGAGGCGTCGAGAGTCGGAGTTCAGGCCATCTCTAGCCAGGTCACGGAAGGTGGGGTGGTGCTTCAGAGACGGTGAGTGTAGATGATGAGTGGCCCCCCCAGCTCCGCCAAGATAGTTACTGATCGACAATCTCCAGCCTGAATGGCTCGATGCACGCCTGTTTGACAATACCCTTTGATTGATTGGCTCGGGCAGTCACATACAGGCGCTACCTGGTGTCCGCGGCCCGAGCCAACTACTTGTATGGCAGCCCGGAGACACGACATGTGCACATTCAACACCACACTACTCGCATCCAGCCCCACCTATTAATGGTTAGACCTTCGCATGCTTGAATGCACTCCTGCGCTTCCCAAGTTCCAACAGATGCAGGAAACAGAAGCCCCCTCCAAGCCCGGTTTCTTTGTTAAGTCGCCGACATTACATACTTATTCACAAGAAGTGGGAACAGTCGAGCCAGTGCCGTCAAAGTGACCCCGTGTCGAGAAGGTTTGTTCAATCATGACATAAATGTCGGCGGCCCATGGTTCCGGATGTCGCGGGGTCGGTCCACAGTCCGTTTCTAACTTGGACAAATACAAGAGCTGTGATGTTCAAAGACAATTGCACGCGGGGGGTCGGAGATAAGGGGCCATTGATATCGCTCCTACGTTACGCTTACGGGAATAGGATGAGGATCCATATCAAAATTCTATCCCCGGGCTCCAGAGTCCACATGCGGTTTTTTGGAGTACTCGAATAGCAGCTATACTTGAGTCCATTTATTTCCCTCCCTTGGTGGTGTGGATGTGCTATTTGCTTGCGCCGCAATTCATTCAAGTGTTTTCAGCGGCATTCAGCCTCTCGTCGACGGCACTTATGTATATGTATTTGATCGACAACGAACAAGGTAAGCGACGGGTAATAAATCGAGAAAATGGGTTTTCGTAGACTGGGGGTGGAGAGCTGGTTATCATTTATCAAATGCTTATCCAAAGGAAGCCTAGGCGCGTCGAAGCAAAACGAATGAATTTGAGATATCGCGCATACTACCCCGTTCAAAGGCGCAGTAAAAACTGATGAACGACCAAGTGATTGTGATGGGACGTCATCTGATCGAGGGATTCGTTGGTAGCCTCTTGTCTAGAGCAGCACATACGCACAAATTTCTCTCGTAGATTTTGGCTGGAGAATTATACATATGATTCAATCCAATATACTATATACAGGCCCTCTAACCCCTTTTCGGCCGGCCGATCTCAACCGACCATGCGTTATCATAAACCGAGCTGGTGTAGGTCTTTATGCGGTGGTAAATCATATTAGAGGAATTGTGAATCTCGGATTAGGCTCTCTGCGGCCGCGGAGCGGGGTTTTATATCGCAATCAAACGGAACAGGGTATCTGGCCAGGTTGTAAGTATCGGTGACCATCGAATATACAACCCAGCACTCACGAGAGCAAGCCGGATGTCATTTCGGGTTTCAGTTGTACTGTTTGGCCGTTCTCGTCAAGCGGTGAGGTGACATCGAACACCGCTAAGGTGGAAGATATGTAAATATAGAGCGAAGTATCACCCAAAAACCGGCCAGGGCAGATTCTATGGGAGTTTTAATTGCTCAGGACCCGGGTATTGATCAAAAGGAAGCGGGCCTACCGGCGTCCAAATCCAAATGCAGCAATATTAGGATCCAAACGATTTGGGTCGAGCTTTCCGTCTTTGATGAACCTCTCGGGCCGGAATTCCTCTGGTTCAGGGAATTCTATCGGGTCGTGCAAGATGGCCCTATATACCCTCGAAATAAGTGAGGGGAGGATAAGCAGTTGATGCTACGAACCATGCATTTCCGATAACGATGGAGTCCTTAGGAATGCGGTAACCCTCGTATACATCTTCTTCCGTAGACGCGTGGGTAGCAGCTAGCGATTCATTAGCATCACTTGATTCTGACAAAAATCTTGGGATGGAGTGCTTACCAAGTGGAGCCACAACCTGCCATCGCAGCACTTCTTTGATTATGGCGTTAACATATGGCAGGGAATCACGGTCATCAAAGCACGGGAGTCTAGCCCCACCCGTGACAGAGTCGATTTCCGCCTGTGCTTTCTTTTGCACCTCCGGGTACATGGCCATAGCAAGGAAAAAAGTGTGGACATACGAGACCGTCTATATCTCGCGTAAGTACCCGCGCGGTAACAACGTTAGCATCACAAACCGTATCAGAACCACCTGGGGATGGGCGGTCAGAAATCGAACCCTTAATGGAATGTGAATATACACACCAACATAACCGTTGACAGTGGCGTCTTTGGCAGCTTGTTCTTCCGCTGGGCGGCGCTCATCATCATCGGGTAGGTTGCTGATAAGGCTCGTTGCCACACATGGAACAGCTTCCCCCTTTGCCTATTGACAAAATTAGCCATTCCAAAACACCACGTCGCTATCAGAAAACGTACTATATTTTCCTGCACGATTTCCCATGGCTTATTGGTAAGGTCGTGGTTAGCCTGTTTCCAGATCTTGGCCTTCTTCTGGAAGCCTCCGCCAGGCATCCACTCAGGATACCACTTCAGGAGGGGAATGAAGTCGACTAGGTATGTTCCGTTCACGCCAGCATCTGCCATCCCACCAAGGGATAATTTGGCATTCGAGACAAACCAATCATCGTTGTCCTCGACCTTGATTCCATATGCGATGTCCATGATTGTAAACGCAAACGCCCTATATTGCGAATATTAACCCACGTTCTGAATATTCCCTTGGACTTACCCTCGAATATGAGACGCAAATCCCTTGGGCGACTCCAATAATTTCATGAGGAATCTAGAAGTCGCTTTTTCTTGGATGGGCTGGTACTTCTTGACAACACCACTGTTGTAATGTGTATGGAACATTTTTCGACGGAGTCTCCAGTCTGCGCCGTACGGCGTAAATGCAAAGGCGATAGTCCAGTCCATTCTATAATAACCGGTAAATAACTGGAAAAATAAAAGACACTGAGCGTACAATTCGATGAGCATCGGCATTCGTGGCCGGGAAGAATATATTGCTGATCTCTTTTCGAGGATATCGGTTACCGTCTTTAGAGAGTTCAGGATGATCATGGGCTGGCCCATGACGTCGACGTGCATGAGATCCCCTGAAGATAATATCAACCAAACATTCTCGTGTCAGTACCAGAATACCACACACCATATTTCTTTGCCCATTCGTCAAAAACGAGCCATTGGTTTGTGGTTGGTACATCAAGCAGGTTCCCAATCACAGGCAGACCCCTTGGACCAGGGGGAAGAGGGAGGCGGAGAGCATTAGCCCTCCGGGAAGCGAGATAGAGAACAGTGCACAGGACCACTGCTAATACAACGTATTGGAGCTGAATCTGCAACATGCTTTTGATAGAGCTTGAGGAGAAAGGATTGGATTGAACCCAAGGTCAAAATCGCTCATTTAAGCTAACTAGGAGCCACCCAGATCCAAGTTCGCCCGTTCGCGCCGGCTAGAGCTTAACAGATGGGGATCCAGGGTTATCGCAATTGGGGCCATGTTGATACCTGATGTCATGAAGCACGGCGCTGAAGTAAGAACAATGATATGAGGGCTTCTTCTTGCGGTGTTGCCTAAGGTATACCTATCAGAGTGTATCAGTTAACGAAAATAAGTGGGGCAACCGATCAAATATCAAATCTCGGTAAACTCCCAATTGTATTGAATCGTATACCGCTATAATTTATTATAAGACCGAGCTGATCATATGACCAGAGTAACAATAGATCATTGCCCGGTCCTGACAAATGGGCGAATATCGGCGAAGCCACCCAGCAAATGGATTTATGAAAACTGGTCGTAATGGATTCTACATGAGCGAATTTTTGACAGAAAAGCGCCACCACGATGAGCATGTGACCCGTAATAACCAATCACAGTGGTGGGATTGGAGTTTTACTAATTACGTTGTGCCTGGCTATTCATGGAAAAACGTGGAGTACATCACCGAAATCACCACAAGGCATGTCGCTCCAAACTTTTTTTCGCTTGACATACAGAGTTATGGGCCGGCCGCAGCACCCATTACGGGGGGTAGACTGTCGTATTACCGCCGATTGCGCGCTTGGATGATGCCCCTGGCCGTACCCAGAGAAAGCGCGTGCGTGCAAAGAAGGGGGTATATTCAAGACACCGAGTCTTGGTCTACATGTCGAAAGACCGATAAGTCCCGAACCAACACCCTCTTGTATCCCTACTCCCTTCAACTTCGCTTTGCCCGCAAGTCCATTCGGATAGTCATGTTAGAATGTTCCGATATAATGCTAAGGCCATGGTGTTTATCGTCGCTAGCATGGTGACTTTAGTCGCTTCCGTTCTTCCCGCTGACAGGAGCCAAAGATGGTGGAACCAAATCCACTCATGTGAACAGCAAAGCTCTCACTATTTATTTCTACGGGACTTTTAACCACTAGAATATAATATTCAGACTCATTGATATTGAGATCCAAACGAATGTCATCGAATCATACGGCCGCATCATCAAGAACGAGTACCTGTGCTAAGCCATCCTGTCGTCAATTGGATATTAGAAACAAGTCTTGCTAATATAAACATTGTCATCGCTTGGTATAACTGTTGTGCCCATTGATCATCACTGACAATTGCTGGCGGGGACGGAACATATCTATTTGGCGACCCAGGCATCACTTGTAGCCCGGCCTCATCATTCCCAAATTTTGGGGACTGCATGCAATGCTCATAAAGTAATTACCAGGTTCCTAATTCTGATTGGTCGCTCAGCAGAAAAAGCGAAGCATAACAACGCTCCAAGCACCATCTTTTCGGGTTTTAGTGGGTCGATCCATCCGCTGAATCGAGTCATCTCAAGCCTTCGTAGGGATCCACTATTCTTGGGGCCCAAATAGATTGCCTTGTGTGGATTTTTTGCATGCGTCGTAGCCCATATGTGCGCTAAGCATCTGGACGCGTGGGATTTTACCAGAATGTACCTGGTGGTAAACCACATGTCTTTGAAACAATAATTTAGTCCTGGCGTGTGCATAAGAACTGATCCAGCTATTAGGACAGAGGCAACGCGAATAACAAACCGACCTCAGGTGGAGGTTGGTTTAGAAGCCATTTAGACGTGTGAATATTTTCGCAGTTTCGTTCGCTCCAATCATAATGTTCAGGTTTCTGATGGCCGATTAGTGGCCCGTGGGGGTATAAAAAGTGACACCTTCGCGATAAAAATGCCGCTTCTGTATAAGTCTACGATATTAGATCTGGACTATAGAGCCTTAAGCGGTGTTGTTTTCACACCTTTAGTTTCGCATTTTATCCTCGCTCGATGCTACGCCACTGCAAATCAATATGCTGGACTCTTCGTATAGCACTGCTGATAGTAAGTATGATGTTATTCCCGCATCGCGGATGCAAGCGACTCGGCTATCATAACCCAGAGGCGCCGAGGGGCCCCTGGCTTCACGTTTCAGTCAAGAATTTGGATGCGGATAACATGCGCTACCCTCTCCCGCCTGTGTCCAGAGTCCCGGCTCGGGGTCATCAGGCTAATGAAAAATATTTCCAGGCGGCCGCGAGTCATAAAGCCGAGTCAGAAGATCTAGTATGCGACAGTTGCTTTACCGAGAACTATTAGCCGGGGCATGATTTTAAAGATGAATACCTGGGGTGGTATCATGGGTAGAAGCGGCATCAAGCGACTTGAATGACTCGCATCCTTGGTTACTGGGAGGCTCACTTAACTACTCGGGGATTCCTGCCATCATGGATCTAAACAAGGCTATTAAATTAATGATCATCGTGCACGCTGGGAATAGAACCCTCGGGTCCCAATCAATCAAGTAATTCGAACTTTCGATCTCCCAGTGGATAATGTTGGGTCTCTTCAAGAATATGTAGCGCTGCTCAACACCTGGTGCGATTACGCAGCGGTTCGAGTGTAAGGACCAAAGCATTTACCTTAGCCCCGAGACGATTTGAACAGTATCTCGTCTGATAATAGGATCAAGTAAGAAATTGTGGGTTTTTGGGTTGAGATTCCCAAGTGTTGAACGTTGAACCAAGGGTCTGTGGAGGCTAGTGCAGGGCAATGCCATTGGGTTCGAGGTACTGGAAGTGGACCGAACCGACCATAACGTGAGTTTAACCGGCGGTAACACCAGCCGAAACCCCTAACTGGGATTCGCAGTATGGAGAAGGTATCATGGCACGATGATCATGCCGCCAGCGTCGTGCGATTTCCATTCAAAACTCATGCGAAAAAGCCCATCCACACCTCATGGGGACCACTCAACGTACTGCCATGGTATCGGTATCTCTGTAGTCGTTAGCATCCTCGCCAAGCGCCTTGGGGGGGATAGAGTCATCAAAGCAGACCTGGGTAGTGTCTAGGGAAGGACCCAATCTGGAGTTCATCGGTATCCCATCCTTGGCGCGTTTGGATGCGCCTGCGAGCATGAGTGTTATGTTCCGTCGCTATCCATCCACTTGGATTTCTTCATCAGTGTCCAACATGCTGTGATCCCAATGAGAGGTAGAAACCCAGGGCGCCGGGAGGCAACTGAGATCGTATCACAATCACATTCAAGTGTGTCTGGAAAGATCTGATAAATTGATGGGCTGGGTTGCATGCCGGCACTCCATAGCCATCCGGATAACTGGGTTAAAAATCATGCTGGTCCTACGGGCGGTCTCTCCAAGGAGCAATACGAAGTTACCATTTACCACTTTGAAAGCGGGTGTTAAATCGCGATCTGGGGGTGTATTGGATCTACATGGTTTCCCCAGACCAATTCTTAACCTGGCTTTCGTGAGGGAGAAGCAGCATTGAATATATTGCATTATCTGACTGTCCATATTCATGTTGACGTAGAGGGTCGTATCAAACCGCGAAACAAATACAAGGATCACCAGAAAGCGGTGCACGCACTATGCACTATGCTTGCACAATGTAGATATCAACGGTATAACATGCCGCCGGGTCAAATCCTTTTGTTGCTGACGGTGGGATATTGCCCGACATGTTGAACACCACATTCGTCTGCGCCCGGGGCCCAGTGAACGGGCACAGCGACCACAACCCTGGATTACCATAAACGGCAAGGCGCGGAAAGCGGTCCGCTGGGGCTGCAACAGCGGAGTAGATCTGGACGGCAGGCTGGGTGTATATGGTGCTTGTGACCCACCCGAGAGTGCCACCGCCGCTGGAAGGGGCCGTGGCATTGGTATCCCATCCCCCATTGGAGAAGGCGCGGAGGGTGCCGTTTGCGAGGCGTAGAAGCGGGTAATCATTGTATGGAAAGGATGCGTATGTCTGAGCCATGCCTATGGTCAGTGGGGGTGCAAGTGCATGTGGCCCACATGAAAATGCTACAGAGGTGACGTGGAATGTTAATCCGCTTGTAGCACCTTGAAGTGATATCTGTATCAAGACGTTGCTACGCATCCACTATAACACATACCATTCTGGCCCAAAACAAAGGAGCACCAGTGGCATTCGCATTCGGGAGGGTCGTGTTGAGTGCAGTGAAGGTGAAGTTTATGGGAGATCGGTGAATGGGACGTCTGCTGCTGGAGCTGCTGCTGCCTTTAATGCAGTCAAAAATGGGATTCCGATTAGCCACATCAACTTCATGGCGGTTTGGATCAAGGTGTCGAATGGTTTAATATCGCAGGTGCTGGTGATAGATATATAGCGTTACAGAGTGTCACTCAAACTCGTGCCACATCGACGAAGATAATTTGATCCGTCATCCACGTGTATGAGGGATGGAAGCCACGATGGTGCCGCATGGATCCAGAGTCGTGATGGCCTCATGATAATCCATACGACACTGTTTTATCGTTACCGCAGCTGGATTGAAGACGTCCTTCAGGCCTATGTCAATAGGATTTGATTTGGGTGCATGGTTATGCCAAAATAAGTTGCAATGATAGTTTCACTTGTGTTTGAAACGCAGGCAGCAGCCAAAGACCGCCTCGCTTATGTAAAAGTAGTCCCAAGCCTTTTCTGGGGGATCCACTGGGCGGAGCGCGCCAAACGCTGCTTTCTTCTATCCACATAGCTATGACTAAGAGCGTCCAGGCCACTTGCCCCGCCAATCAGTGATGTTTGGCGGCTGGGCCGCCTGTTTTCTCCCCTCTCTTCCTCCCGATCTGGCGTCCGCTAAGCGCTTCCTTTACATGGCGCAGCATAATACGAGTCCTGATATGCATTTATTCCGTGACATAATTTCATAGTACCCATGGGACTTGTACATAGGTAGCGTGACGCATCGATTCAGTTACTACAACCGCGAACTCCGTGCCAATGACTGATGGTAGTGGACTGTCCTGGATGACCCACGCAACATATTGTGTGGTTTACCCTTAGTTTTAGCGGTGTTTTGGCGTACCACTCGGCGAACGCCACGATAAGTTTAAGCACGAGTGCGGCAGGTGCGCGGGGATAATACGGGAGGTACACATTTCCTTCTTTTAAATACTAACTAGTACCAACTCCTACTGCATCATAACATACTCGTGGCTCGATGCTCTGAGCATCGCCTTGTCCTATTGCTCGCACTTTGTGTTCCTAGCCCTCACATCCTCCCGGGCTGGCGGGCGCTTTCGCATGGGCGCTAGCATATTTCAAAGCAGAACAAGACCCTGTGGTGCGCATCCAGAGGGGACACTCGATGCAACCACCGCACCTCTGAATCAACATAGTTCAGCGCCCCCGCCCCCACATCCACACCTCCTCCCTGTATTCTTGAAGCTTTATAGCCCTCGAGTGGCATCCTACATAACCCCTGTGACCGCGACCCACCCACACCTTCATCGCGTTCACATCCACGTTCGTCACCGAGACAGCGGGTCCCGAGTGGTGGGCAGTAGTGGCGTTGGCGTCTTGCCAAGGTGACAACGGTGACGCGGCGTCTTACTGGCTCTTACGAGGCTGTAGGGACTGTGAATGGGCATGTTCAGACATGTTTTTATCGTTGTCAGAAATAAACTATTAATGAAGATGATTAATTAAGAGTGCGCTGCACAGTTGGTTTCCCAGCATTGGCGCCCTTGCCTTCGGCATCATGGGTTGGAAATTGCCCGAGTAGGTCGCGCTTTTGGCCAGGTCTTCATGCCCCGAGCCAGTCCGATACCCACATATACACCGAATCGACCTATTCTGAGGCCCCTCGGAATTATTGCTAACTACTCCATGGGTTGGCCTATTGGCAGCCAGAGTCCTGTGCATACCTTCATATTTACGCCGACCTAGACCTGCTGAGCGATTGTCGATCTACCCAAATGCTCCTAGGAATTGGGCTGTAAGATTTCTTGAATAAGTGCACCCGATGCTATCCGATTCGTTAGTATTTTTACCTCCGTCGTGCCACTCGGTGACATCAGCCTACACGTGATCGATGAAGTAATCGAAAACACCATCGTTATCGGATCAGTAAGTTATCACCTTAGAATCCCACCACCACCATTACCACCATGACTACATCTCTCGACCATCTCAAACAACTGGAACAGTTGTCGTTTCTGATTCCGGTGACTTTGAATGTAGGTTGTTGTCCTCCTGGTTTGATCCAACATTAAGCGCATTTTTACCTAAATAGCCATTGACGTGTATAAGCCCCAGGTATGATCTAACAAGGAATACCTAAGCACGCTAAATTGAAGAATATATTCAGGATGCCACTACCAATCCTTCTTTGATCTTAGCTGCTGCAGGCAAGCCTGGCTACGGCCGCCTCATCGACGTGGCCGTCAAACATGGCAAATCCAAGGGAGGAGATCTCGAAAATCAAACCAACGCTGCCATTGACCGATTGGTATTTTGGATTGATTTCTCAATTGTCCGATTATTGAGATGTTACGTAGCTGGTAGAATTTGGCAAAGAAATCCTTGCCATCATCCCCGGCCGTGTTTCCACCGAGGTCGACGCACGTCTATCGTTTGACAAGGCGGCCACCAAGGCAAAGGTGGGCATCCTCGCTTTATCAGATATCCGACTAGATTTACCCCACACCTAGGCCAAAGAATTGATTGCTCTCTACGAGTCAGTCGGTATTAAGAAGGAGCGCATTCTCATCAAAATCGCCTCAACCTGGGAGGGGATTCAGGCAGCCCGCGAGCTCGAGAAGAACGACGGAATCCATTGCAATCTCACCCTCCTCTTCGGCTTTGGTCAAGCGGTAGCCTGCGCAGAAGCCGGTGTGACTCTCATCTCACCCTTTGTCGGCCGCGTGAGTATTTCCTTCGGTAAGCGCGGCAGGTTTTTTACCATGGCTACATAGATCCTGGATTGGTACAAGAAAAGCACCGGGAAGAACTATGAAGGTGATGAGGACCCCGGAGTCCAATCCGTGAAGAAGATCTTCAACTATTACAAGCAACACAATTACAAGACCATCGTCATGGGTGCCTCCTTCCGTAACGTACGGCTTTTGCCGGATTAAACTCGGGAAGCTGAACAATGATAAAATCATAGATTGGCGAAATCAAAGCCCTCGCTGGCGTTGACTTCTTGACGATCTCACCTTCCCTCCTAGAAGAACTCAAGAAGTCGGACGCGCCGGTCCCCAAGAAGCTCGATTCCCAAGCCGGTAAGAACCCCGTTACATAGGCTACTAGAATATGATTGCTAACCGTCCCTATTACAGCCGCGAAGGCTGATCCGATTGCCAAAGTCAGTTTCGTTGACAATGAGCCCGAGTTCCGTTGGACTCTGCTTCAAGATCAGATGGCGTTTGATAAGCTACACGAAGGAATCAAGAAGTTTGCTGAGGATGGTGAAGCCCTCAAGAAGGTCCTTCGAGAAAAACTCTCTGCTTGAATGCCTTGCACCGCTCGGATTTGGATGGATGGGAAAATAAGTGGTTGAAGAAATATGAAATGTACAGTGCATGTTCCGTTATAGAGAAAGAAACGTGTTTTAGAGTCCCACGATTTGAATATATGACACAGATGATCTTTGAGCCAGGCGGAGAGATGTCGAAATTGAGGTTGTGGTGATAAAAAGACCACAGTAATATAATAGCCGTCTCGATCCCCCCACCAACGGGAAATCATGGGAGTCCTAGGCTTATGAGAGACTAGGAGCGCCCAACTGTTGGAGGTATCCATTATAGTTCACCAGATATCGATCACGAGCAAAACTTACGCATGGCACTCTGGCTAGGGCTGGGAGCGTCCATGAGTCGTCGGCCACGGAAAGTCTTTCCCAGGGCGGAGCTAGCAAGCTAAAACTGTCGGGGACTGGAAAACTCCCAAGAGGCCACCGGTGATCGAGAAGTATAACCCTCCACCGGGTAGTCGGGGAGTAGGCCGGGATTTATTTGTATCTACCAGACGGAGGGATCGAGGAGGTATTCAATTATCAACCATATAGGTCCAAAACAAACCGTCAGGAATAGGCTATTATTATGGTGCTAGATCTCAATATGAGCTTACTGTTGACAGTCCATTATGGGTAGAATCTAAGGCTATCAAACTCGGGTCCTAAAAACAACATCAAATTTTACCATGGGCCCCAATTCCTATTCAAAATGTGAAGTCTTTCGTGAGAGGTTCACCGTACCGGAAGTAAGTACACACCGCAAATGGTATGGGGCAGGATAAAGAGCACATATTTGGTGAAAGGTCCGGTACGGTCCCACCGGGTGCGTTGGCGGATGGGGATTATGAAGTTGCGGAGAGGCTATGTCACCGCATATTATGAGAGCTCGACAGAGAACCGCGCCCGAAGAAGAATGATGACAGCTATAAAATGGTGGAGATGACGACGAGGATGGTGTCGAAGACGATTCTAAATAACAGTTACCACAACCAAATAGAGCCGAATTTATCCATGTGATTCGGCGAGTCCGACTCGGTGATGTGATTGGTTAACGTGCGCATGATAGATTCAATTGCCGGTGGAAGATAATAGTTCCTACCTATCCATTGGCCTGCTTCAATGTAAGGCGAATTTGGGGAGAATGAAGCCATCCCAACAATCTATGTACATGAGATGAGTTGCCAATCAATTTCCACGGCCGATTCACTGAT
Source organism: Infundibulicybe gibba (assembly GCA_015501065.1). Lineage (NCBI taxonomy): Eukaryota > Fungi > Basidiomycota > Agaricomycetes > Agaricales > Omphalinaceae > Infundibulicybe > Infundibulicybe gibba. Next base: position 137,980 of record JADNYI010000083.1, read on the forward strand.
TTGTACAGTACTACTCGGGCTTGGCATATGTGCCTCACTGATCCACCTTTAAATAATTTGACCGAGAATTCGGAAACCCACAGGCTCCTAAAAACGACTCGATCATTGTATCCAAAGAAAAGGTCATATTTCAGTGGTTATTACAGTGGGGGCAGTGTGCATGATAATCACACTGATCGCCCGCCGTATTCCTACAGGGAGTCCAAAAATAGAGAGTCTTGGCTGTATAATGTACAAACCACTGGGTGTCCATTTAACAGCGTCATGAATAGCGATAATAGATATACAGGGTGGGCTGACACCCATCATGGCGGCCGCACACAGAGGGAGCCCAGGCCAAAGTCTCTTTGGGCGAACCCCCACAAGTCCAACTCTGAGGCCCGCTCACAGCGTTCTACGTTCCTGTGGCACCCGCCGCGGGCCCGGATACGTGAGTGGTGTCTCCACGTCGCCATTAGCATTGATCTCAGCCCCACCTGTTGCTGCCTCAATGTCAACGTCGCCCTCCCTACCAGGGAGGCCTTCCTCTAATAGCCGCCCCGTCAGCGGCGTGCGTGCCACTGCATGGCGCGCAGGAATTAGTGCCGTTAATGTCCCTGGGAAGAGCTGGTTGGCGTCGACGTAAGCGTGGGGCCTGTACGGAGCGGCGGCGGACGTACTTTGAGCATGCGGGACCCCGAGCGCCGTGTGGGGGCCCAATCTGCCTCAGCAACGAGTGTAGATGTGGACGCGGCGGACATGTATGAGGGTCGCGGGGCTAGGGGGCCGCTTGGCTGGAAAAGCTTGGACTGTGCGGGTAAAACGAGGGGAGGGGCATCCAGTCGCGAGGAGGAGGAGAGGGAGGGGAGGGAGGGAGTGACGTCAAATTGAGACTGCACCGCGTATCCCTTCTGGATGCGCGCCCATAGTGATTTGTTTTCCCTCGTCACGCGCTACCAACGCCAATAGGTCAATAAGGTTTGTTCGACCAATTCAGGAGAGGAACGGACCCAGATCGTGAGCAGCAGGATGATGATGGCGAGGATGCCGAGTACGATGTCGACAATCCCTGCCGTGGGCATGCTGTATGCCACGGGAATTAGCATCGGTGATTTTACACAATGGATAGTTAAATACCTCCAATGTTGCTTGGAACTAGGGCTTAGAGTCGCCGTTGCATTCGCCAGATTGGCCCGCACACTGCTACAATCATCGAAATTATAGCGCACTCTCCATACAGATACGGGGGCAACCTACATGGGATATCGCACCGCGCGAGACTCTATCAGAGCTTGAGTGGCCAATGGGGTGCGCCATACCATCTGGGACCCAATCACAGGCATAGTGGATTCGTGTACCCGGAAGATGTGGGTGATTGGGCGCACAACATGATTCGCATCGTGGACGCTGTGCACCAACAAGGTGGATGTCATTTTAGAACGGGGGAGGGAGGGTAAATGGAACCCTCAGCCCAGCTACATGCTGCTCTCATATACCCATTGTGAATGAGAAATAAATGGCCTTGATCGGAGTCCTGGACAGAAGCATGATGAGTGACCTAATTGATTTTACAGAAACAAGAACGCACTGGACGGGGAGGCCGGGGAGCTTCCATCATAAGCTGGGTAATGCATCAACTTGCTACAGTGTGAGTACAAGCCCTGTTGCATCAATGGCCCTATGCATGTCACTACCGCAATCATTACCGTTCCCCCCGCCATCACCGGTTTCTTCCTCCCGCTCTCGTCTTCCGGGTTGCCCAGGTCGTCTTCCGAGTTTGGGGTAATGCTGTGTTCCTCAGGAAATTTGCGCATTCATAATTCACATCAGAAGTTTGAGGGTGAGGCTGTGGCATCATTGCGGTGACCAATACCTACATAAACTCATGGAGTGCGTATATATAATCAAGACATCTGTTGGTATCCATTAGGGACTCAATCTTGGTGGAATGGATAAAAGTGAGAACCCACATTTCAATACAATAATCATCTGGCTGACCGCCGGACCTTGCCGCAGTTAGTTAGAAGCAGTGCTGTGGTCTGGCCCCCCAGGATCCACAAACGTGGGAATGAGCTCAAGGTGATGGCGCCCTCGACCAACAAGAGATAGGATCCACACATATTGGTATCTGGGGCGAAACCAGTCCTTGGCTCTTTGGTTTTTTGGCCTACTTCCGGCAGGACCAAAGATTGGGGATCGCACCAAGGCGTTGAACCCAGAGGGAATTCATTGTCTCTCGACGAAGGTTGCGTGAACAAGGTCCAGTGTGCTGTATATCAACGTGAAAATACCGGTGACAGCTCCATACCAAAATTGGGGTGGGCGGCTGGTCCCGACTTCTAGAGATGGAACCACGGCAAAGTCCGCGGCGATCATATGATGTTAAAATTTTGTTTTGTCACGGTCGTATTGTGTTGTGATTGTTGCAAGAGAATTTAAAGCATCATGATTATCATGATGTTCATCCTGATCACCGTCGAATGGTCGACCCCTGGTAAACGATCCAACCTAAAAGATGGTCTTGTACTATTGTCGTGAAATTCCCTGGACCTGGGCTAGTCACGGTGAGGATAATGTTTGTAAAATCTGAATCACTTCCCCAGTCTTTTTTGGAATCTCACTGTCGATAATATTTTTACTCGTACCCCATGGCGATTGACAAACCGCAAACGAGGCGAACCTCTTTCGCTGGGTCTATATTAGGATTCGGCCCAAGGCAGGCATTGTACTCCGAGCGCAGTGGGAAATAACACTAGCTCCTATTGTAAACTGTATAAAAACGGACCACTGATCAGTGATGTATCGTCGATTCATCACCAGTCACCAGTGGTCACCGCTGAACGCTGAGCGCTCAATCCCAGCGAATTGGCGCATTTCTGCCGATATATCACGATTCCCCCGCGTGAGGCCGCTCGTTCCCATTGATGCATAGTGATGGTCTCCGGCAAGCGCGTCTGCCCGTACCATCCAGTGAATCGAGGTACATCAGTCGCCCTGTCCAGCAAATCCGTCAAGGTCTAGTGATGTGTCATAACAGCGACTGCCAAGCACTTCTGGTGCATCACCGCTCCCCAGCTCTTCAGCTTCCACCCTCGCCTGGTGGTGTACTATGACCGCCGAGCATATCCGCCCACACTCCTCACTTAACCACCCTTGGCTAATGGGCACTAAGGGTTCACTGACGCGAATCGCTAAATATTTTCCGTTCTGTTAGTATCTGTCCCTGTATATCCTAAATTTGGTTTGCGCCACTGCAGAGCTCGAAGTGGCTGCATCGGTGCTTTACCTGGTGGCTTGGGCACATCCGAAGCGTCCAATACATTTTCTCCGACTCGACTAACCTTTTAGGCTGCTTGTGACTCCTGTTGTAACGAGCGACCTTTCGTTCCCGTCTACTGATCGGTGTGGTCGTGCTCCATTTGGCATGTCTCTCGAGTCGTCTCACCTACCCATGCTCATCCAATGCATTACAAGCTATATATATCATTTGGAAGCCGAATGTGAATGTGTCATCTGATTTTTAAAAACGAGCAAAGCCAACCTAACGGCCTCGAAGACAGCTCAAGCTGCTAATCAATTTCTGCGAGATTTTCGCGCCTCTAAGGGATTCAGATCTGGCCGAGAATTCAAAAACCTAAATCCACAGCCACCGAAAGCCCAGATGGCGCTCCGCCAACCAAACGCGAATGGGCCGATATGCGGCGTAGTGCTTTTCAGCGATTACCACGCGATGATCATACTGACCGTTCGCCTGTCGCACTCTTACGGGAAGTTCGAATTAGGGATCTTGGTTATCTAGTGTATAATACCGCTAGGTGTCCACTCGACAACCACACTAATAGCAATGGGAGACACACAAGGTGGGCCAACACCCATCATGGCGGCTGTACATTGGGAGGCCCGGGCCGAGGTCTCCTGGAGTGAACCCCACAAGTCCAACTCTGGGGCCTGCTTATAATGTCCTACGTTCCTGTGGCACTCGCCGCGGGCCCGGATGCATAGGTGGTGCCTCCGTCTCGCCGCTAACACTAATGTCAGCCCCACCTGCCGCTGCTTCAACGTCGATGTCGCCCTCCCCGCCAGGGAGGCCTTCCTCTAATAATCGCCTCGTTGATGGTGTGCGCACTACTGCATGGCGTGCCGGCATTAGCGCCGTCAATGTTCCTGGGAAAAGCTAGCCAGCGTCGATGTGAGCGCGGGGCCGGCGTAAAAATATGGCTGAGGACGTACTTTGAGCATCCGGGACCCCGAGCGCCGTGTGGGAGCCCAATCGGCCTCAGCAACGAGCGTGGATGCGGACGCGACGGACATGTGTGCGGGTCGTGGGGCAATGGGGCTGCTTGGAGGGTGGTGTTTAGAGTGTACGGGCAGAACAAGGGGCGGGGTTTCCAGTCGCGAGGACGAGAGGGAGGAGAGGGAGGAAGTAATGTCGAACTGGGACTGCACCATATATCCCTTCTGGATGCGCGTCCACAATGACTTGTTCTTTCTTGATACGTGCTAATGCCAATGTGTTAGTGCAGTTTGTTCGCTCAGTTCAGGAGGGGTACGGACCCAGATCGCAAGCAGTAGGACGAGGATAACGAATGTGCCAAGCATGATGTCGATGATCCCTGCCATGGGCATGCTGCGTGGCGTGGATATTAGCATCAACAAATTTGCACAGCAGATGGCCAAGTACTTTGGGTGTTGCTCATCACTGGGACTTGGAGTTGCCGTTGCATTCGCCGCATCGGCCCGCACGCCGCTGAGATTACCCAAATTGTAGCGCGCGCTCCTTGCGGGTACGAGGGCCACTCACATAGGATACCGCACTGCACGAGATGAAGATGGATCATTTTTCTGCCAGTGCTAGAGTGGCCCACGCCACCTGGGACCCAATCACGGCCATGGTGAGTTTATGCACCTAGGATATGGGGGTGATTGGACGTACAACAGAACCATCGCGAACATTAGTGGGTGACATGTCGGAACTGAGGAGAAGAATAAACGGGAGGTAACCTCGATCTAACTGCACCCCACACTCATATACTCATCTTGAGTGAGAAAATGGTGCGATTGACTTTGACCACAGTCTTGAACAGAAGCATGATGACTGATCCAGTTGCCATTGAATAACAACAACGACGTACTGGACAGGAAGACCGGGGGGCTCTCATCAGGGATACCGGGAGCGAAGCCAGAAAGCCATCAACATTGAAGCTGTCAAACACCGTCGTCAGACACCTGGAAGAGAAGCCGGATATATAGGGGAAATACAGATGGATGACTGCATTGTGTCTGAAATTCCTACATGAACATTTGGGGAAGGAGGGGCGGGTGGGTACAATAGGTATCCGAGGGTCCATGCACTCCAAGGCGGGGACTACGCTGGGAGGGAAGTACGTTAGCGGGTCTGTTGCGTTGATTTACAGGCACAAGGCGGGCTGTCTTATCCGCCGTGGCAGTGCAGCGAGGCTGTGCTATTATTCCAATAGACATGGCTGGTCGCCAGGTTAGATTAAAAACCCCGGGACTGAATTACGCACCTTTGAGTGGAGCGGTTCTTTATTGCAGTAACGACGAGGGGAGGTGAGTGCTAGGGCAATTCACCGTGAATGTGGCTGTGGTGTTTGCTGGAGTGTCAGCGCGGTCAGCGTGATTTTTCAAAGACAGATCATTCGCCCAGGTATGGAGTCTGGAGCTGAGGGAATCAATTAAATTCCCCATGCCACCTAACACCACATGAGCAGGCACCGTGAGTTCGTGATCCCGAGTGGAGTAAGTGTCCGGGTGGGCGACCTGTGCGCATTATACACAATAAAAGGAGAAAGAGGGGGAACAGGGAAGTAGGTTGACCAGATGCCTCGCAATGCATAAAACTTGTTATATAGTCCAAGGATGGATTAGCTACTTGATCGGGGCGGCGGAGGGTGACAAGGGATCCATTACTTGTGTAGTGCCGGCCGAGATAAAAGACCAATTCACCACAATTGGGGCCACCGAAAATAGTTCAAGCATCGGGAATGGAAGTTGATTGGAGATGAGGTGCGCTATATTAGTGTTTGGCTTCAACATTCAGGGGTGGAGCTTCCGTTTAGCCAAGAATTGATGGCCTACATGCCGGGAAAATGCTGGTTTATGAGCATAAAATACGGCTAAAGCTAGCATCTGATAGAGCGGTGGGGCATTTGAACGAACGGATCAAATTGGGACACATGCGGGCATATCTACAGCTGGATAGAATACAAAAATACAGCTTTGGAGTGTTCAGCCCGGATACCTGTCAAAGAAGGATAGAGCACATACTGGGCCAGCGAAAACTACACGAAAGCGCCCATGATGCTAGCGGTGAAGCGCATATTTAGCCCTAATTTGGCCCGGCTCGACGTGCTTCACACCCCCACTAGTGTGGACCAACGCAACTAGTCGCGGGGCCTCCACTACGATCCATCCGCTGAACTCCTCCTCATCCACACTACGTACTCCGCGGGAAGACAACGCGGCGCACCCGAGAAATGCGAACGCCGCGAGGCTCACCACCACGAATGATTCGAGGAACTCCGCTGAGATGAAGAATTCCACAATCCTCTGCGCGAGGATACGAAAGACGAGTGTGATCAACGCAAAGGGCATAGTATAAATGTAGGAACAGAATTGAGGCGGATACTGGAGGAGTGGGGCTCTTATGGGTGGCGGTTAGGTTTGATAGGGGCTGTGTCTGCTGGTATTATCGCCTTGAGAAGCCCAGAGGTCCGCCGTTTCAATGAGATTGGTTGGGTTCATTAGCACCTAGTGGCAGGGCTGCTAAACCTCCAGAGGAACCAGAGCTAGGATATTTATCATTTGGCTAAACTCCGACGCCCAACGCTCGTTCCCGTTTACCGCCGGCAGGCATAACTTGGGGGTTTGGGTCCCACGGACACCTGTAATGTCAATATAGCGATGATGATTAAACCAATAGACATAATTCCGACCTAAATCAACCATCCAATAGGTGTTTGAAATCCCATGAGTGGGCACCACCGCCAGTGCTGGCCACGATGTTGACCCCACCCATAAACATGCCGATCAAGCAGCTGCATTGACAATCGGATTCCCATTCCCTTTACAACCCTCACAAACGCGAGTACCGCCGGTAGGCCGGTGAGACGAAGCGAGTAACGTGACGAGTGCAACCCCCAAGGTGCTATGGGGGTGGACGGATATTCATTATCTTCGCGACGCGCGTGCATCCGATATAACCGCTACTCGCTTACGCCCCAGAAAAAAATCATACTCGTCTGGAGGCCTGTTGAATAGATCAATAATCAGTCGTCAAGGTAGGGGATTGAATGGTCCTGCCTTTGAAAGTATTATGTTCTGAGGCGACACAGGTTTTGGGAGGTGGAGGAAACGGGCAACAATGAGAGTCTGATATATGTATGAGGGAGGATTTTCTCGTGAAGGAGATTGATTATGAATGACTCAGGTGCTTGACACGCCGTGGGTTCAGTGCGCATGAGTTCGAGTTCGGGCTCAAGAGTCAAACATCCAACGTTTCGGTTCAACATTCAACCATCATCCTTATGTAATTTGATGGTTCTCCAGGCTGCCGCCAAATACTGGACCTCATGGTCCTCCAATCACAAACTCAATTTCTGATACCGCTATGTCAAAATCCGGCTGGATAGGTGAGCATCTTGTGTATCTGAAAAATACATATCGACCCAAATCTTGAAGGTCTCGAGAGGGCGGCTTCTTCAAGACGACTCGCAACTATTCCCAATGAAATCCTCCTCGAAATATTCGGCTATATCCAACCCTCGATCGAAATGGAGTCCATCGAATGCACACAAACCCTCTCCCGGCTTTCCCTCGTCTGCAACCTCTTCTGTACCATGCTGCGTCCCCGTCTTTTCAGCAAACTCAAGCTGGACAATAATGACGAGCGGACCAACCCACCAAGCGTGGCCTTCTGCCGCGCCATCCTACGCGGTGATACACGCGCTCGGCTACTTGCAGCCCACATTCGCACCTGCGAGATATCCTCTTGGCCGGGTTGGAACCCTGAAGTGCCGAATGGATGGGTGGGGGAAGCGCTCGTCATGATGCACTGCCGGGCCCTGCGCTGGATACCTAATGTTGAAGTTTTGTTTCTGTCCTCCCCAAGGTTCAACAGCGGGATGTGGGAGGTGGTGGGCAGATCCCCAAGGTTGAGAACTCTCCAGATATCCGTACCCTCCCAGGATGGCGCCCCGGCCAAAGAGATTGAACAGATCGCAAGGCTGCGGCTGTCGAATTTCATCATTCGTTCACCAGCGCCTGCCTTGTCTCGGCTACTCAACCCCAGCGCATTGATCGAATTCAGCGGCGATCCCGACACTCTCGACACACTTCTTGCCAGTGGACCCATCACCATGCTCGAGACCTTGACCATATACCAGCTCATTGAAGCGCGGTCCCTGATAAATACTTTCTCCAAGGTTCCATCCGTCCGTAGCCTCAAGGTCTATTCATGCATCAAGGAAAACGATGGTGTCACACTCAAGGATTTTTCCACGCTGCTGCCGAACCTGCGTTCTCTTTCATGCCCGCCTCCCCTCATAATGTTGCTGGCCCCTGGCAGACCTCTGACGATGGTCGATATTATGGGTACGAGACTCGATCCCCCGTCGAATTTGGATACCTTCCTAGGATCGCATGAGCCAAACACCACGATCGTGGAACTCCGCATTCCTCCAATCGTAGGTGATGAGACTCCCGCCGCTGGCCGCTTCCCCTGCCTACGCAAACTAGTACTGAGGAATATTCGTCGCCCTCAGACTCCGGCCCCTGAGGCTACTGCGGAACTGAAATCGGTGGGTCCATCTTATTATCTAATCGAACCACAACTCAATCCACTCCTGACAGCTCATTGTTAGTTCCTGCGACAAATGGGCGGGAAATCCCTCTGTGCAGGAGCTGGCCATACCCATAGAGGCGGACGTGTTCATGGAAAACCCACTGGTGGACCTTGCGCTGCACCACGCCGTGCTTACTGAAAGCCTGTCGCAGTCATTCCCCGCTCTCCTACGTTTCCAGCTTGGACAATGCGCCGTGTGGGAACGGTTTGCGGTGAGCGACGCGTGGCGGGTGCTGGTCTCCGCCAAGGACCGCGCGGGTCTTGTCGCCCGATTAGAGGCTGGCGATCTCGGTGTGGTGGATCATGATGGGTACCTTCGGCGGTTGAGTGCATGTAATCTTCCTTAATGCCACTGTGCTTTACTGCGAGATATGATGGGGCAGCCATAATAGACGAGAGCATAGTGGCCTATTGAACAACAGCGCAAATGCACAGGGTTCAGGAAAGTAATGATACACGCACTACGCACTCTGCCCACGCAATTTGGATATGGTTGCGCCAGCTCGAGGTCGGGCCTACCAGCCCCACGAATTGACATCCGTCGCATGGAACCAAGTGAGTGGTCATAGCGAACTGCTCGACCGTTAGGAATCGAAATATCACAGATCATCATGTTTAGCCGGATGATACGGGGCGATAGGTGTGTTCATGGGATCCAGGCTACGGACTTGAGGACAAGAGCGACGGGTGTTTGGACTATCACAGATTATGATCAAATGATAAATATGGTCTGGAGTACCGTAGCCAAGACCCTACTAGGATTTTGACCGGAGTATACAATTGGCACTGTTATTTTGTTGCCAAGGCGTAAATAAAATGACAAGGAGTGGATGGAGTCCGAGTTTGTAATGAAATGGAGAACTCTGACGATTTGCTCAAAGTTAGCGTGATGTATTAAAACTTACTAGATAATGGTAGGCCAAAGACATGCCTGTTACGAGACACAAGGAGGTAAACTGTAACACAAGAACGGGAATCAATATTAGACGCTTGATGCCATTTCGAATTAGTCCTTGGGGTGGGGTGTTTGGCAACAACCTTAGAAGAAAAAAATCGTCTAATCAAGAACTCACATTGAAACGCCACCATGCCAAAATCCAGCCGGACAGGTGAGCACGCTGTGCATCCGAAAATATATGCCGACCTGAGCCTTGAAGGTCCCGGGCAGGCAGCTGCTTCAAGACGACCCCCAACTATTCCCAATGAAATCCTCCTCGAAATCTTCGGCTACATCCAACCCTCGATCGAAATGGAGCCCGCTGAATGCACACAGATCCTCTCCCGACTTTCCCTCGTCTGCAGCCTCTTCTGTACCATGCTGCGTCCCCGTCTTTTCAGCAGACTTGAGTTGAATGGACGTGACGAGCGGACGGACCCACCAAGCGCGGCCTTCTGCCGTGCCCTCCTACGCGGTGATACGCATGCTCAGCTACTGGCAGCCCACATTCGCACCTGCAATATAACTTTCTGGTCGGGCGGGAAATTTGCAGGGTCGAATGGATGGGTGGGGGCCGCGTTCATCACGATGTACCGCCGGGCCCTGCGGTTGGTACCTAATATCGAGGTTTTATTGCTGTCCTACTCAAAGATCGACAGTGAGATGTGGGAGGTTGTGGGCAGATTTTCAAAGTTGAAAACCCTCCAAGTGTCCGATGTGTCCTTTCGGGATGACGTTCCGGCTGAGGAGGTTGATCATATCGCAGCGCTGCGGTTGTTGAATTTCAGCATTCCGCATTCGCAGGTGTCCCCCCTGCCTCGGCTACTCAACCCCAGCATGCTGTCCGAATTTTGCGGCGATTATAGCTCTCTCGACGCTCTTCCTGCTAGTGGCACCATTGGCACACTCAAAACCTTGACCATATCCCAGCCATTCCAGCCTATCAAAATGCAGCCCCTGATGAATATCCTCTCCAAGGTCCCGTCCGTCCATAGTCTCATGATATATTCATCCATTATGGGACACGACGGGATTACGCTTCAAGACTTTCCTGCGCTATTGCCGAATCTGCGCTCCCTTACATGCCCGCTTTCTCTCATGACGCTGCTAGCCCCAGGTAGACCTCTGAAGAGCGTCGGCGTTCTGCAAACCAGACGCGTCCCGTTAAATTTAGATGCCATCCTAGGATCTCATGAGCCAAACACTACGATCACGGAACTCAGCATTCCTCCTACCATAGCTGATGAGACTCCCGCCATCAGCCGCTTTCCCCGCCTACGAAAACTAACACTGCAAATCTATTCGGATATTCGCCGCCCCCAGATTCCAGCTCCCGAAGCTGCTGCGGAACTGAAATCGGTAGGTCCATCCTATCGCCTTACCTAGCGACAACTTAATCCACTCCTGGCAGCTCATCATTAGCTCCTGTGACAAGTGGGCGGGAAATCACTCTGTGCAGCAGCTGGACATACCCATGGAGTCGCTTGTGGTGTTCCCTCTGGCAGACCTTAGGCTGCAGTACGCCATGCTTACCGAAAGTTTGTCCCAGACGTTCCCTACTCTTCTACGGTTTCAGCTTGGTGAATACGCTGTGTGGGAGAGATTTGCGGTGGGCGACGCGTGGCGGGTGCTGGTCTCTGCTAAGGATCGTGCGGGTCTTGTCGCCCGCTTGGAGGCTGGTGATCCTGGTGTGGTGGATCATGATGGGTACCTCCGGCGGTCAAGCGCACACAATCCCTCCTAATGCCACTGTGCTTCCCTTGGGTAGTTTTAACTGGCGAGAGCACTGAACAGCAATACAAATGAATGAGGATCAGGGGGGTAGCTCATCATCAGCTCCTATGACCACCATGCAGATCACATAATGCCTCAACTTCCCATACCGTCATCTGGATGTCCATTGAATCCGAAACCGAATTTCACTTCAGAACTACCCCAATATAATTAACCATCCATTTAGGTTCGCGCTAGGGTGACGGTCTACCCATATATTTGCAAAATGCCCTAGGGCTTTATATCCGGGACTCTTTTATTTGACCGCCCAAAATTTGGGCAGCGAATTATGGTCAACTAAAAAGAATCGAACTCTTGTTGCTCTTATCCTCGAATCCGCGAGCAGCCCGAATACCATGAATGCCTACTATAGTGTTGGACCTTAGCCGTCTGATCTTCTAACTGTATCAACGCTGCAACTGCTTGCCCAGCTCCGCGCGCAGACAAGTATGATAGTTATTCAATGCGTTCGCAAGGCTGGTGGACCCGACCTGGTGCAACGTTATGTCATTGATATCCAAATCGTGTGAGTGGAGCGCTCAGTGCGTGTCACCGTCCGATACCTGTTTATTCATGCCGTCGTTCATCTGATGAACCATTGCGCTCTCATCTATTAGATTTAGAACCACCCCATTGCATCCCAAAGTAGAGCACAGTAGTACCACAGGAGATTGCGCTTTCTTCCCTTTTTTTCTTCCTTGTTTATTCTCCATTGGGGTGCGGCCCTCTGTTAGAGATACGACGAAAACGTAAATAACTAGCTAGAATAGCCCACATGGTTGTGCTTATCCTATGTTTTTTGTCTCTTGGTTTGTATACGCTTAACCGCTGGAGGTACCCATCATAATCCACTACGCCGGGATCGCCAGCCTCAAAGCGAGCAACGAGACCCGCACGGTGTTTGGCGACGAGGAGAACCCGCCACGCGTCGCTGACTGCAAACCGTTCCCACACAACGCATTCGTCAAGCTGGAATCGTAGAAGAGCGGGGAACGCATGTGACAGGATCTCGACGAGTATAGCGTGTTGCAGCGCGAGGTTCGTTACGAGGTACTCCACAAAAACGTTTGTGGGTATAACCACCTGCTGTATAGAGGGGTTGCCCGCCCACCTGCTACAAGAGTTAACAATGAGCTGCCAGGGGCGAGTTAAGTTATGACTGGATTAAACAATGGGGCGGGCCTACCGATTTCAGTCCCGCGGCTAAGATTTTATAGTGGCGAGGGTCTGGCAGAGGGAGACGTAGAACTACTTTGCGTAGGCAGGGGAAATAGTTGGTGGCGGGAGCTTCATCAGTTGTGATTGGAGGGATGCTGAGTTCTATGATGGTGTTCTTTGGATCATAGAATCCTAGGATGGCGCCCACATTCACTGAGGGGTTGGACCTCGAATGCAGCTTGACGTGGGTCAGGGGCCTACCAGGGGCCAGCAATGACATAAGAAGGGGCGGGCATGTAAGAGAGCGCAGATTCGGCAGCAGCGCGGAAAAGTCTCGAAGTGTAACCCCGAGGTTTTCCATGGTGAATTCAAAGACAGTGAGAGTACGAATGGACGAGACCTTGGCGAGGATATTTATCAGGGGCCGCGCTTCAATAGGCCGGTATATGGTCAAGGTTTCGAGAGTGCTAGTAGATCCGTTAGCAAGAAGAGCGTCGAGGGAGCTGTGATCGCCGCTCAATTCAGACAACGCAGTGGGGTTAATTAGTTGAGGTAGGGAGGGCACCCGTGAATGAATAATGCTGAAATTCGACAGCCGTAGCGCTGCGATATGATTTGCATACTATTGAGATACGTTATGACCCTCGCTTGGTTCCATGCGCAGACGGATGTGTCCCTTGGCCAATATGTCATCCAAATCGCGTAAGCAGAGTACGTAGTGCATGTGTCGCTACTTGCCTGAACCCCTGCGCATTTGCTCTGTTGTTTAATAACTAGTGCGTTCTCACCCATGATAACCACCCCAATATATCCCATAGTAAAGTGTGGTAAAATTATAAAAGATTGTGTGGACTTGACCGCCGAAGGTACCCATCATAATTTACCACGCTAGGATCCCCAGCCTCCAATCGAGCGACAAGCTTTGCGCGATCCTTGGCAGAGACCAGCACCCGCCACGCGTCGCCCACCGCAAATCGCTCCCACACGGCGTATTCGCCAAGCTGGAACTGTAGGAGAGCGGGGAATGTCCGCGACAGGTTTTCGGTGAGCACAGCATGCTGTAGTGTAAGGTCCACTGGTGGGTATTCTGTGAGGAGGTCCGAGTTTATGCGTATGACCAGCTGCTGCACAGAGGGATTTCCTGCCCACTTGTCACAGGAGCTAACAACGAGCTGCAAGGGGTGAGTTGAATTGTCACTGTCTTAGGTGGTAATGATTAGATGGACCTACCGGTTTCAGTTCCGCAGCAGCCTCAGGGGCTGGGGCCTGGGGCCGGCCAGTATTTTGTAGTACTAGATTGCGTAGACAGGGAAAGCGGCCAGCAGCGGGAGTCTCATCATCTATGGCCAAAGAAATGCTGAGTTCCACGATTGTACTGTTTGGCTTATGGGATCCTAGGATGGTATCCAAATTCAACGGAAGGGCAGGTTCCACATCCAGAATACCAACGCTCGTCAAAGGCCTACCAGGAGCCAGCAGCATCACGAGAGGAAGTGGGCATGTGAGAGTGTGTAGGGCAGTAGCGCGGAAAATTCTTGGAGTGTAACCTCGTGGCTTCCCATGATGCATGAATGAATCGTGAGATTACGGACGGATGGGACCTTGGAGAGGATATTTATCAGGGCCCGCACTTCGACGGGCCGAGATATGGCCAAGGTTTCGAGTTTACTAGTGGATCCATTGGCAAGAAGAGCCTTGAGAGTGTCGGGATCGCCACTGAATCCAGACAATGCGCTGGGGTTGAGTATCCGAGACAAGGTAGACATCTGTGAACGCAGAATGATAAAATTCGACAGCCGCAGCCTTGTAATACGTTCAACCTCCTTGGCTGGGACATCATCCAGGGAGGATACGTCGAATAACCAGAGAGTTTTCAGCTTTGAACATCTCCCCACCATCTCCCACATCCCACTGTCGAACTTCGAGTGGAGCAGAAACAAAACCTCAACGTTAGGTATCCAGTGCAGGGCCCGACAGCACATCGTGATAAACGCGGTCCCCACCCATCCATTCGACTCTACAGAGTCCCGCTCGACCACGAAGATATCTTGCAGGTATGAATATGGGCCGCCAGTAGTCGAGCATGTGTTTCACCGCGTAGGAGGGCGCGGCAAAAGGCCACGCTTGGTGGGTTGGTCCGCTTGTCATTCTTGTCCAGCTTGAGTTTGCTGAAAAGACGGGGGCGCAGCAAAGTACGGAAGAGGTTGCAGACGAGGGAAAGCCGGGAGAGGATTTGCACTCGGCGGGCTCTATTTCGATCGAGGGTTGGATGTAGCCGAAGATTTCGAGGAAGATTTCATTGGGAATAGTTGGGAGTTGTCTCAAAGCAGCCGCCCTCTCGGGACCTTCAAGACTCAGATCAACATACAATTTTGGATATACAACGCGCTCACCTGTCTGACCAAGTTTTGGCATGGTGGTGTTTCGAATCAGATCGATGCGAGACTTATTCAGATTTGTGATTAGACGATTTTCCTTCAAGGTTACTGCCAAACATTACAGCAAACGAGTCGAAATGGCGTCAAGCACCTAGATTCTTGATACCCTGCTCGCCCCGATGGCTTGGCGTCTGAAATCGCTGTTCATCAATTTGTATTTCAAGTTTCCCATGTTCGCTGGACCCAAAGCCATATCCTGTCTCAGAGGCTGCACCAGCGCGATTGGTTGTTCCGTCGGGTTGGCGCTAGGGTGATGGTTTACCGTGCCGATTGTACTTTAGTCAAAATGCCGGTAGGAGCCGTAGGGCTCTGGACCTGGGACTCCGGAATATATTTGCTATTTGATCAACCATAGTCCAAACGCTTGCTACTCTTGTCCAGTCTACCCGCGACCTGGATTCCGTGAATGCCTCTCGTCTCTCATCACCAAGTGAAAATAATAATGCATAATGTCCCAATTCCTAACATTAATGGTCGTTACGACCATTCACTTGACCCTACGTGCAGATGAATGTCCTCAATATGGTTCGCGGGGCCGGTGAGCTCGGCCATATCGTTATCCAGATTGTAGGTAGAGTGCGTAGCGTGAATCCTGCGCATTTATGCCGTTGTTTGATAAGCCAGTATGCTCTCACTTATTATAGCCACCCCAATGATATCCGATAGCGTAGCATGATGGAATTACGGAAGATCGAGTGCACTAGACCGTCGAAGGTATCCATCGTGATCTATCACATCAGGATCTCCAGCCTCCAAGCGGGCAACAAGACCCGCGCGGTCCTTGGCGGAGACCAGTACCCGCCATGGGTCGCCCACCGCAAACCGCTCCCACACGGCGTATCTGCCGAGCTGGAAATGTAGCAGAGCAGGGAATATCTGCGACAGGCTTTCGGTAAGCACAGCATGCTGTAGTGTAAGGTCTACCGGTGGCGATTTCGTGAGGAAGTCCGAATCTATAAATATAACCAGCTCCTGGACAGAGGGATTTCCCATCCACTTGTCACAGGAACTGATAATGAGCTGTCGGGAGTGGATTGAGCCGTTGCTGAATTAGGCGGTGAGATGGGCCTACTGATTTCAGTTCCGCAGCAGCCTCAGGGGCTGGGGTCTGAGGGCGACGAATGTCCTGTAATACTAGTTTGCGTAGGCAGGGGAAGCGGCCGGCGGTGGGAGTCTCATCAGCGATAGTTGGAGGAATTTTGAGTTCCGTGACTGTGGTGTTTGGCTCATGGGCACGGGGTCCTAGGATAATATCTAAATTTAATGGAGGGGCAGATTCCGCACCCAGAATACCGACACTCGTCAGAGGCCTGCCGGGAGCCAACAGTATTGCGAGGGGAAGTGGGCATGCGAGGAAACGTAGATTCGGCAGCAGCGCGGAACATTCTTGGGGTGTAACCTCGTGGTTTCCCATGATGCATGAAATGATCGCGAGGCTACGCACAGATGGGACCCTGGAGAGGATGTCCACCAAGGACCACACTGGATAGGCCGGGATATGATCAAGGTTTCGAGCTTGCTAGGGTATCCACCAGCAAGAACAGTATTGAGAGATTTGGGACCGCCGGTAAATTTGAGCAACGCGCTAGGGTTGAGTATCCGAGGCAAGGCAGGCGCTTGTGAATACAGGGTGCTGAAATTCGACAGCCGTAACCTTGTGAGATGTTCAGCCTCCTTGACCGGGACGTCATCCTGGGAGAACACATCGAATAGCTGGAGAGTTTTCAACTTTGAACATCTCCCCACTACCTCCCACATCCCGCTGTCGAACTTTGTGGAGGACAGCGATAAGACCTCGACGTTGGGCACCCAGCACAGGGCGCGGCGGTACATCGTGATGAACGCAGCTCCCACCCATGCATTTGACTCTGCGGAGTCCCTACTCGACCATGAAGATATCTCGCAGGTGCGGACATGAGCTGCAAGTCGCTGGGCGCGCGTATCACCGCGTAAGATGGCGCGACAGAAGGCCGCGCTTGGCGGGTCGGTCCGCGTGTCACGTCCATCGAGCTCGAGTTTTCTGAAAAGACGGGGGCGCAGCATAATGCAGAAGAGGCTGCAGACGAGAGAAAGTCGGGAGAGGATCTGTGTGCACTCGATGGGTTCCATTTCGATTGAGGGTTGGATATAGCCAAATATTTCAAGGAAGATTTCATTGGGGATGGCTGGGGGTCGTCTTGAAGCAGCGGCCCGTTCGGGACCTTCAAGATACGAGTCAACATATATTTTCAAATACATAACGTGCTCACCTATCCGACCAGATTTTGGCATGTGGTGTTTCAAAAACTTCAATCAATGATCCGGAACTTGTTTACAATTTGTGGTTGGTCGATTTTTCTCTAGGGTTGTTGCCAAACACCCCTTATGACTCCATTCGAATGCAAATTCACAATATATTCACTGCCATGATCCTAGACTACGTGACACCTGTCCCAGTCACTGATTTATATCCATGACGCGTCGTCCAGGATTACATCCAGTAAATCATTCCTTGCCTTTGTATTTGCCATATCATAAAGTTCGGCATATCGCTGCACCAATAATAATGAACAAATCGTCATAACTTTTCTCCGCTATCATTCTATTCACTCAGCGGAAAAATGTTCGGCGCTGCATACCATCGATGTTATACCGACCTGTGCCTCCTAGCAATTCATCACTTCCTAGGAATCTCAGTTCAACGTTCAATGCGCAAATAATGTCCTCATGTAATTGGGTGGTTTTCCATAGTCCGTTTGGACGTCAGCGTCTGCTTTGTCCGCTGCTGTGAGCACATCACTGCCACACATGGCGATGAACAACAAAATGTGGATTCTTGTTGATTACGCAGCGCCCACTCTAAGCTCGCGGTTGAAGAAACCACGTGCGTTTTTAGAGTGCAATTGACAACTCTATCAGGTTAGCGGTGGGGTGACGGTCCACCGGACGGGCCGATGATACTTTGGTCGAAGTGTCGGCAGGGCTCTGGGTCTAAGATTCTGGACTATATTCGGGATTTGACCATAATTTGTAGTCTAAATGTTTATTACTTTGTCCTTGAGTCCACCCACGAGTAGCCCGGATTCCGTGAACACCTATCATCCTCCATCGGATGATCTAATTCCTAGCAGTACCATGCGTAGACGAACGTCTCCCCAATATGGTTCGCGGGGCCGGTAGCCCGACCTCAGGCGGGCGTGACATTATCCAAATGATGTAGGCCGAGTGCGTAGCGCGTGCGCCACCACTTTCCTGAATCCCGTGCGCTGTTTGATAACCAGTACACCCTCGCCCACCATAACCACCCCGATAATCCCACAGTGAAGCACGGTAAATTATGGAAGATTGCGTGCACTTGGCCGCAGAAGGTACCATCATAATCCACCACATCAGGATCTCCAGCCTCCAAGCGAGCAATAAGGCCCGCGCGGTCCTCGGCGGCGACGAGCACCCGCCACGTGTCGCCCACCGCAAGCCGCTCCCACATGGCGCATCTGCCGAGCTGGAAATGTACAGAGCAGGGAATATCTGCGACAGGCTTTCGGTAAGCACCGCGTGTTGCAACGCAAGGTCCACTGGTGGAGACTCCGTGAACAAGTCCGAGTCTGTGGGTATGACCAGCTCCCGTATAGAGAGACTCCCTGCCCACCTGTCACAGGAGCTAATAATGAGCTATCAGGGATAGAGATTAAGTTGTTGCTGGATTGAGTGATTAGATGGGTTTACCGATTTCAGTTCCACAGCAGCCTCAGGGGCAGAGATTTGAGGGCGACGAATATTTCGTAGTACTAGCTTGCGTAGGCAGGGGAAGCGGATGGCAAGATTGTTATCAGCTATAGTTCGGGGAATGCTGAGTTCTACGATCATGATGTTCGGCTCATGGGAACCAAGTATGGCGCCTAAATTCAACGGGATGTTTTCCACGCCTAGAACACCGACGCTTGTCAGAGGCCTACCGGGGGCTAGCAGCGCCATGAGAGAAAGCGGGCATGTAAGGGAGCGCAGATTCGGCAATAGCGCAGAAAAGTCTTGAGGTGTGACCCCATTGTTCTCTGTGATGAGTGAATAGATCGTGAAGCTATGGACGGACGGGACCTTGGAGAGGATATTCATCAGGGGCCGCATTTTGATGGCCCGGGGCTCGGATATGGTCAACGTTTCGAGTACGCTAACGGAGCCACTGGCAAAAAGAGCCTCGAGAGAATTGCAATCGCCGCAAAATTCGAGCAATGCGCTGGGGTTGAGTAGCCGAAACAGGGAGGACGCCCGCGAACGCAGAACGCCAAAATTCAATAACCGCAACGCTGCAATATGCTCCACCTCTTTGGCTGGGGCGTCCTGAAAGGACACATTGGACACCTGGAGAGTTTTCAACTTTGAAAATCCGCCCACCACCTCCCACATCCTTCTGTCGACCATTGAGTGGGTTAGTAATAAGACCTCGATGTTAGGTACCAAGCGGAGGGCCCGGTGGTACATTGTGGTGAATGCGGCCTCCACCCACCCATTTGATCCTTCAGAGTCCCCTCTCGACCAGAAGGATATCATGCAGGTATGGACGTGAGCTGCAAGTCGCTGGGCGTGTGTATTACCGCGCAGGAGGGCGCGGCAGAAAGCCGTGCTGGGTGGGTTGGTCCGCTTGTCACATCCATCTAGCTCAAGTTTGCTAAAAAGGCGGGGGCGCAGCAGTGTACAGAAGAAGTTACAGACGAGGGAAAGTCGAGAGAGGATCAGTGTGCACTCAGCGGGCTCCATTTCGATCGAGGGTTGGATATAGCTGAATATCTCAAGGAAGATTTCATTGGGGATGGCTGGGAGTCGCCTTGAAGCACCCACCCGCTCGGGACCTTAAAGAGACGGGTCAACATATGTTTCCAAGTACGCAATGTGCTCACCTGTCCGACCAGATTTTGGCATGTCAGAGTCAGTGGTGTTTGAAATTTCGATGTGTTTTGCAATTGGACGATTTTATCCAAGGCTGTTGCCAAACACCCCACCACTTTGATGTCCATTAGGCATCACTTTCCCTACAGCTTGCTCGCTTCCCCCAACACTCGAAATGGCATCAATGTGGGGTCTATTTCCCATTTTTGTGTTCGCCGTTCTATCTATCAATGCATCACTGTACACTGGCAATGAACAAATGGTTATGGTTCCTCCGCCCACCCCTGCACAAGGCACGCTTCGACGGTTTATTATCAATGAAACTACGCCAATAGACCACATTGTGGAGGTACATGCTCGGAATCCTGACACCTGTCATTCTATTCACGCCTTGACAGCACAATAGCCTGGACGTCTGGCACCGCACGCCATCTTATATCGACCTGTATTTCCCCAATAATTTACCAGTTCCCAGGGGTCTCAACGCCATACCCCACACTGTGACGCCGATATTTTCTGAACCCGCCGCTACACCTCGCTTTGCGGACTGGAACCTAACTTCTCTCCAAGAGACAACATACCACGATGCATACCACCCCCTCTACGAGATCGACACCTTCATGCGCGAGCTGGCTGCCATCCACCCCGACACAGTCAGCATTACGGAACTAGGACACAGTGGTCAAGGCCGCGAGATGAGGGGCATGACTATCTCACGACCGGATGAGCCGGACGGGAAAGGAGCTCGGAAGGAGAGGGAGCGCAGTATCCCCAGGCTCGGCTTTGTGATCACTGGGGCGCAGCACGCGCGCGAGGTTAACTTCACTCCTTTACCCAATTGCCTCGAATTGATTTTGATTTGCAGTGGGTAGCAACGGCGACTTCGACCTACATCGCTCACGCTCTCCTATCGAATACCTCAGAGCCCCACTCGCTCTCCACTCTCTTGGAGCACTTTGCAAGTGCATCTTAACCGCTTCTTCTTCTTATACTCAATAAATAAGTAGGATTTCCACATTATCCCCGTTCCAAATCCGGATGGGTATGATTACACCTGGGAAAGTGATAGATTTTGGTCCGTTCATAATTCTTGGTGTCATCTCAACCTTAAATGAGGCCATGTAGGTACAAAAACCGTCAAGTGATGGGACCGCACGCCAAATGTGTTGGATTGGACATAAACCGGTATGTGTACCACCTATCTCTCAACGTCTCTCATTCAACTTGTTCAGAAATTGGGGGTACAAGTGGAAGCCGGAAGCTATCGGGATGATCAAGAAATCGAAGCAACCTACCGACCCTTGCTCCACCTTTTACCCCGGTCACCGTCCGTTCGAATCCCCAGAAGCCAATAACATCGCCAACTTTGTCACACAGCTCCCCAACCTCGTGGCCTTCCTTGATTTGAGAAGTTATGGGCAAATGCGTATGTTTCCCACGAACTTGAAAGAATTATGTTTATTTCGCAGTGTCTTCGCCATATTCGTACTCTTGCAAGCGTATGCCCAAGGACGCGGAGGACCAGATTGAAGCCGCTCTTGGGGCTGTTAACGCTCTCAAAATGGTCCATGGGACCCCATTCATGGTTAGTACCCTGTACTTCAACAGCCAAAACATCATGGTGACCTTAACAGACGGGCGATCTATGCTCTAACCTTTATCGTGCGCCTGGGAATATTGTCGACTGGATGTACGCACGTGCAGGTATCAAATACGCATACGCCGTTCATCTCAGAGATACTGGGACGGTGAGTCTGCGTCGCACTCGACGAGCCCATTCAGCGCCACACACAACTGAAACTAACGCCAACCCGTATGTCTAGTACGGCTTCTCTCTCCCTGCGCGCTTCATCCGCCCTGTCGGGGAAGAGACAGGAAACATGATCGATTATCTCGCCAAATTTATTGTGAAAAGGATGAAAGGTAGGTTTCCTCCCCCCTCTAGTATATCAGTCGCTGACAAAAAAACGTATCTTATAGACCAAATGCCTGGGCGCGGCCGATGGGGGTTGCCCAACTTTTTCGCGGTATGAATTCGTTGTATTTGTATCTGAAAATCCATGCAACCCTGTAGTCTTAATTCACGAAGTATCATTTAACCCTACGCTCCATTGTATAAGTGGTATGGATCCATGAGTTCCGTGCCGGCCTAGTCAGCGATGACCAACCCAGACACGAATCATTACTGTGGCACAATGAAGCGCTGGGCCAAAGCGCCCGGCCAACCGTGTGACTCAACCATCAAATGAATCGAAATAGATCGACATCGATTGTTATGTACGGCGGCTGGTGCAGACTGATCTCAGCTCCGCTATGTGAGTACGCCATAGCGCCAATTCGAAAGCTAGCGATGCTGATGATTGACCACTATACAAGAACACAGCTACATACGCCATGTCGGCTGACGAAACCCACAACTATGCCTCATCCAACAGAACGCATTTTAACAATACAGCACAGCAATATGATCAAACACCACACGCCACGGAGGTCATGCGCAGGCATGTCTCCCATTTCCCTTCTTGAGGCTATTCTACTCACCTGGCGAAAGATGCCACACGGCGCTGCTAAGCGCTTACCCCTTTGATAAAGACACAACCCGTGTTATGGAATACGCCTGTGGCACAGGTCTTTGATTACATGTTCTCGTTAGGACTACACTGATATTCTTCAACCAGGTCTCGTTTCTGATGGCTTAATAGCACACTCAAAATCCATACTTGGTGTTGACATCAGCGAGGGTATGGTCGGGGAATACAATAAGCGGTTTGAGCTCCAGGGGGTCCCGCCGGACCGTGCTAGAGCCATCGTTGCAGATCTCACAAGCCAAGACGTCAATGAGGTCCAGGGCATGAAGTTTCATGTTATTGTGGTACGTCGTGGATTGCACGTCATATGAGCTTACGTTTGATTGCTCACCATACCGTTCTAGTGCACGATGGCCTATCACCACTTTGGTTCGGTCGAGGACGTGACTCGTGTTTTAGCATCCTTCCTCTTGCCGGGCGGAGTTCTGCTCGTGATTGACAACCTTAAGAACGAGGAAAGCCATGCGGCCGCGCCAGACTCGGAAGCGCCTAGTGATAGTCTCCATGCGCATTCTGTCAGCCATCATACTGCGGAAGCCACACATGGCCATCACCACCACCATGCCCCTCAATCCAACCCCGCACTCGCCCATGTTGTCGCGCACAAGAGCGGATTCAGTTCAGAAGACATGCAGAAGGTATTCGAAGCGGGCGGGCTAGGATTCTTCGAGTTTTCCACCGCTATCAACGCAGGAACGAATGGTCAAGGCTACCAACTGTTTTTGAGCAAGGGTGTGAAGCCGGTATACGTATAACGTAGCCTGACTTGTTAATTAGAGCCAGTTTTGAGTCATTGGCGACGTATGGAATTCGTCAGTAGATCCCAGCCGCGCAAGACCCATGCGTTTAGATTGAATGTTTCCGTACGCTCTAGCGGGAAGAGCTATCCACCCGTTGGGATAGCTTGCGGAGCAGCTAGCGACAGTAGGGTGAATGGAATGCTTTCATGGTATGACGCCCCGGGTCGTTCTTCAGTCAAATGGGAGGTTGCAGGGATTGTCAACGCTTCGCCTATAATTGTTTGAGCCTCTTGCGGAAGCGCGAGGTGGTTAGTGTGCATTGGTAAATGGAGTAGAACGGCGGTCGCAAGGTGGTCGTGGAATAGGTAAAGAGAGGATCAATTTCGCTCATAGACCCCACCGCGCAATCGTTCACAATCCTAGGACCAAAGATGCTTTTGCTCACCTTCACATTGATTGCGTTTTATACGCTTCCGCTAGCGACAGTTATGGCTGCGCCCCAAACTGACCCTCCTGCCGGTGGTAGCCTCGGTACAAACCCGTGTCCAACTGGCGAATTGCAATGTTGCCAATCAACTGAGGATGTGAGTGGCCATGATACCTTGACACCGCCTTAACGACTGACGCCGCGCCGATTAGCCTGGCGCCACGAGTCCTGCCACTAACACGCTCGCGGGACTTTTGGGCATCGTTTTGGGAGACATCACTGGTCAAGTTGGAGGTAAGTATGGATGATAATTGCATTCAAAATGAACACGCTAACTTGCATCGATATCCAGTTAACTGCAGCCCAATATCCGCCGTAGGTATTGCTTCCGGGAGCAATTGGTAAGATGGTTAAGAATCACTCGTGTCGATTTATTTGACACACGGATCAACAGCCCAGCAGAGCCAGTCTGCTGCAGCAACACAACGGTGAGATCCGGTTAACATTCGAATAGCCAGCCGGACGCTGACTGCGCAATAGAGCAACGGAGAATTGGCCATGGGGTGCGCGCCCCTTAATGTCAACCTCTAGCCGGATGTTCAGAATTCGCTACACCTGATATTCTCTTGTTTGGTTTCAACAAGTCCCTATGTGTCTCCCTCTTGAATAGAAACTATTTTAGAGAACTGATTAGTTATCGAATGATCGCCTTCGGCGACAATCACTTGCTTGTCCGGAACTGTTGACATGAATTTGTGGTGATATACGGAGTGAAAGTGAGAGCCGAAAGCAAGCACTACGATAGCGGGAAAGCCTTGGATACAGGAATGTGATCAATCGTGTGCGCTGAGCCCGCTCCCCAACGCAACATAAGCATACGGAATCCAATACACGAAATCCAACCTCGCTACGCCCGCTGGCAATACCCTAAAAATAGCCAGTTTTATACACATCTTGTATTTGATATACGAGACGTCTTTAATTTTGGGCTCGCATTCTATGTCAGTCGATATGGAGTGGCCAAACTTCCTAACTAGTGGCTTGCGGACTGTTGCGGGCGTCGATAGAGTGGTATCCACTCACTCACGAGCGCCGAAAAGAGCCCATGCAAACAAACCGAGGGCAATGTAATGAATGAACGCCCTAGGGGGGATATATTGGAACATACCACCACCATTCCCAACGCTATAAAAGCTATTGGGAACCTGATGGACGATATCAACAGTTCCCACTTATTCACATATTCGCATTACACGAAAAATGTTCGTACGCACTATTGCTTTGGCTTTCCTCGCCTTTCCTCTTATTACAGCCGCTATCACTATACCCCGGCGAGCAATTCCGGCAAGCCAGTGCGATACCGGCAAGCTCCAATGCTGTCAAGAGACCCAGGATGTGAGTATGCTTACAAAGGCATCTCTCCAGTCACGGTTCCTCACCGCCCCTATAGTCCAAAGCTCTCAGTCCCCCGACGAACTTCCTTCTGGGCCTTTTGGGAGTGGTGTTGGACGGTCTTACCGCGCAAGTTGGATGTGAGATAAATATAGATCCAGTGAGGCGAAATCAACTGACGGGTTCTCCCCAAGTGACATGCTCTTCGATTGGTGTTGTTGCAATTTCGGGAAACTCCTGGTAGGTAACGAAGACCGCGAAGCATGCGGATTACTCATAGACGCTTCTCACAGCTCCACCCAACCAGTCTGCTGTGAGAACAACAGTTTCGTGAGTGGTTACGATGCAGTATGGATGTGCGGATTCACATGCTATGTTGTAGAGCGGGCTCGTTGCTCTGGGATGCACCCCGGTCAATATCAACATTTGAGAGCACCAGTAGCTCTATACCCTAACTTTGTGATAACTTTAGACGTAGAACAAGGACAATGAACTTATCCGAACGTACGTCATTGAGTTGTGGCGGCTCGGAACTGAGATAAAAGTCATTATCCCAAAACGATAGCTTATCCGGGGGATATTTTCTTGTGGATGCCGGTACCAAATACTGCATTACGCCATAAGTACACTGGTGCAATATGCGCGTGCCGCAATCGCCCCACGAACGTAGCCACGTCCGAGTCAAGGTCGTTCCATCGGTAGGCCGGGTCACGGTTGGGTCGTGGGAGAAGAACCCGCCAAGCCTTGGCCAAACTCGCGGGTAAATCCCCCAATGCAGCCCGAGGCCAAAAAGCAAGCCCGAGAAAGCAATTGCATTGGGTTCCGTTCAAGCCGCGACCCCGGACTCGGGAGGGCAAGCCATTCGTGATTCGTGGGAAAGCCTCGTGCGATAACATTGCTGGAAAGAGGTAATATCTGTGCCAATGTTCGAACCTCAAAAGAAGAGATCCTGGGTTCTAATAGGGGACATCAGACGGGTAAAAGTTCTATTAGTATCACCGTGGGAGTGAGAGTCTGATAAGCGGCTAAATGGGGGTGGTGCGGGTCGTGTGCTTGGGCCGAATAGAGTTCCCGATACGTGATGTCGGCACCAACGTTGCCCGATGTTATTCAACTTACTGCCAGTCGACGTCGGACTCGTAACATCTCCGAGATTCAGCAGGCCGGCGGTGTAACCATGACGTCCCCTAGCCCAATAGATACTATAAAGATCGTCCTCCATCATTCCCTCGGTCTGCTAGTGGAAGTTTGGGCTCACGTATGTCAATCATAGTATTATCCGCGCCTGTTATAGCGTATTCTACTCGGTTTAACTTTAGAATTCACTGATGGACGCTCGAGGAAGCGTAATTAAATTCGCTGGATGATTCTTACGCATCCATATAAGTATCAATCCAATGAATCGAACCCCGGGCGACGTCTATCTCCTTCTATCTCCCCTTCACTTGCCAAAAACTCGCCTAGCCATCTACAATGGAGGGAGCAGGCCATGCCGCGAGCCCTTCAATGGCGGACTCCATCACTAGCGAGCTAACGATTTTACCGACACCTCAGTCGTCTAAATTCTCTGCGAGTCCAAAGTCCCCCGAGAGTCAAAACGGGTTTGCCAGCAACGGTTCGCCCCAGGCATTCATTCCAACTGATCGCCCATCCGGATTCCGGACCTTGGTATTATGCTTCGATGGTACAGGGATCAGTGAGTATTGTCGTCGACCCGTTTCCCAGCCGCTGATACTGTGGGTAGATTTGACTCCGATGTCTGTTCTTATCAAATAATTCACAACCCGGGTCTAACGTCGTTTCCAGAACTCCAATATAGTGGAATTGTTCACCATGCTGAAGAAAGACGATCGCTCAAAGCAAATGGTCTATTATCAGGTACTTTTAGTCGCCCTGGGTTTGACTGCAATTGTAACCAATCACATCTTCAGGCTGGGATCGGGACATATACAACGCCAGAAATAGCCACACCTTTCGCCGCGAAGATCTCCAAGGTATCATCATAATGCCACCCAGCGTAATATCAAAGTACCTAACATTTCGCAGAGTCTCGATGAAGCGGTTGCATGGAATCTCGATGCTCATGTCATAGGTAGGCGGCATAGCATCGCATGTGTAAATATTCTCATTTTTACGCAGGAGGGTATGAGTTCCTGATGCAAAACTGTGGGTGAAATACGGAACGATCTTCTGCTGAACGTACTCTCAATACCGAAATGTTAGATACGGCTGGGGATCGGATTTGCATCTTCGGTAAGTGCTTCGCCACAATAACTTCCCTAGTTGACGCATTCCTTG
The DNA here is from genome assembly GCA_015501065.1 of Infundibulicybe gibba. NCBI lineage: Eukaryota > Fungi > Basidiomycota > Agaricomycetes > Agaricales > Omphalinaceae > Infundibulicybe > Infundibulicybe gibba. Next base: position 165,436 of record JADNYI010000083.1, read on the forward strand.
TCCCCAATAGGCTTCTCCCGAGGCGCATACACGGCGAGGAGGTAGGACCCCTTGTTATCTGATACTTGAAGTTGCTCATATAACATTAGCCTTGCTGGGATGATCCATAAAGTCGGGTTGCTGCCGGCTTGTAATCACCAGCAGGTGCCATTTGCCTACAAAATGTTCACTCGCACGGATGAAGTTGGATGGCAACAATCCAACTCGTTCAAGAAGGCCTTTTCCATTGATGTTGACATTGAGTTTATCGGGGTTTGGTAGGATTCTTCCCAACAGTGATGGTAACGATCTGACCGCGCGGACAGGGATACCGTCAATTCCGTCGGCCTGATCCCGAAACGCCTGCCATTCACGACTTCCAATAGCAGTGTTAAGACGTTCCGGCACGCGCTTGCGCTTGACGAGCGCCGAGCCAAGTTTAAAGCGAACCATTGGAATAAGCCCGATGACAAGGAACAAACGCTGAGTATTACAGATAAAAAGCCAAAGAAACCCCGTCCGCATAGGGAACATAGCCTCAAGGCAATGGAGAAAAAATATCAAAAGGATGCCAACGCTCCGACCGATATTGAGGAGGTGCGTGTTTGCCACACAAGTATTGAATTATTGCACTAAGAACTCACATGTGAGCGCAACAGGTTTGGTTCGCAGGCTGCCATTGTGGTCAGTATTACATCTACAGCCTAATTAGATTCAACTGACATGACTTCGAACAGACGTCGGTGGAGGATCAGGTGTGTTGTCTCGTGTCGCTCTTCCATATCAATATCTCATATTCCGCCAGTGCCAAATGAAACCAAGACGAACCTTGCCCGAATCCCCCTCCGGTGGATGATTCGGGAGTGTTTCAAGACCAACAGTGGCATCATTTTCGACACAGAAGGACTCCGCCACATCGGCCTCAACCCCGAAGCTCTGTTCCCAGTGGTCCTTCCCCGCCCACCCGCGCTTCCCGTCGGCTCGGCCCTCATCGCAAGTATACCACCAGCGACCAAGAAGAACAAGAATGACACCTCGGCCACAAATTCCTCCGAATCTCAAGTGTTCATGTCAGAGGAAGAGCTAGATCACGCGGACGCGCTCTCCCCCATCTACGACCAACTCAGCCTCGCGTGGTTCTGGTGGCTGCTAGAATTCCTCCCAATCAAGGAGCGCTATCAAAAGCTCGAGAAAGACGGTAAATACGAGTGGATCACGGCGTATACGTTCAACTGGGGGCGCGGGCGGGCCATCCGGAAACAGAAACGGGATCATGTTATGGTCCATCGGTCTGTTCAGACGAGGATGGATGCGGAGCACAAGAATGGAAAGAAGTATATCCCCAAAGCGCATTTCGATCTCAAGTATGTTAAATGGGTCGATTAACCTTATTTACCGAGCGTACGGAGCGATCCCCGTCCACTCACATTATTTACGTTGCATGTATGGCAGAAATATGTTGCCACCTATACCCACCGTCTATTCTACATATGCACTACCACTTTGTTCTTGATCTAACGCCCTAGACATTATCCTCAATTGCACATAGCACCAGCTAGTATGGGCCTTTCCCCCGCCCCGCCCATTGATACAGGCTTAGAACCACAACTTTCCGTCGGTCCTGTGTAGTAGTTGTGTAGTTAAACTACCAGCCTGGGAGGTCGTCAAAGCCTCGGGACTCAGGACTCCCGTGGCTTTCACTACCCCCCAAATTACAAGTCGACGCGTCGGATCTCCCTTATCATGATGCCCTCTTTACGAGCGACGACTCGCTAACTCGTGGCGACCTATCCGACTCTTACTTAGCCCCGGTCGCGAGTCAGATGTATACATAGTTGAACTCGTCGAGGTTACCGCAAATAGCTCTATGTATGTAGCAAAGACGACATTTGGCAACCTAGACTAACCCCGCACTCGGCTCGGGCTTCAATTGCTTGCGGTTGGTAGCAGTGGTTTACCGTTTGATTGATTGTGTTCGGAAGCCCAAGTCCTTATACTTAACACGAAATAGAATCGAACTTCGAGTAATTGACCCCAGACCTCAGGCTTTATAGGGATTTATCACTAATTTGAGGTAGAGGTTTGTAGCAGCCCATGTCCCGTTTAGAGATAGTACCCAATACAACTTTAACTCGCAAGGCGAAAGACGGACGCTGGCAAGGATCATATATTTCATTGGGCATTCGTACAAAACAAGAATAAGTGAAAAAACTGTGTTGGTGCAATCGTGAATGAGAGACAATAATAAGAAGTCCATGCATAGTGCGTGATATGGACCATTAATATTGGTCTGGGTATCGATGTCTGATGGTTTCTCATGATTTATGAATCGTACTAAAAACGACGGATTAAGGATGCTTCAAGCATAAACTGACGGAAAAACTTACAACAAGATGCATGGATCCGGGCCATGTGCTGACGGAACCAATGGGGGTGATAAACATATTTGTTTCGGTCTCATTTACGACCGTCGTAAAACCATTGAGTCGGCCAGCTTGGCCTGCTGCGCGGCGAACATTCTTCAACTTGAGCACCACCTTCAAGATTTCGGCAATAGTTTGCTCAGCATAGGTAACACCCGGACAGTTGTGGAATCCCGCTCCGTTGAGGTTATATGATGCCTTGGGGCGACGGGGGTCCACAGAAGTGGGGTTCGGGAACTCGGTGGGCTGGTACCGGTATTCCTGCGTGAGGCGATGCGAGAGTGGTAAGGTAATGAAAATACGCACGTTCAAATGAGCATTCTTGAAGCTAGCCCAAATTCGGTCACCAGCTTTCACACTGAGTGGGGGGAGGCCATTGCCTTGTGGAATGTCAGCATCTACCGCTGCATCACGCCACAAACCAGTGAACTGAGGATTAGGCCTACGGTGCTGTGTTTAGTGAGAGAACCTAGCCAGTGGGAACATACGCACGCATAGCTTCGCGAACGTAGCCACGGAGAAGTCTGTGCTCGCCGAATCATCGGATTGGACCAATTGCAAAAGGTGGATGCGCTCTTTCTCGCGCTTGTCATCAAGATAGAAGTCAACAACGTGCACGGCGGCTAAGAGTAACTGTCAGTAAATTCTTTGTTTGGTGGGGGGTTTATCACCTTGAGCATAATTCACAGATGAACCGACGGCCAGCCCAACAACAGTCGCGACCAATTCATTGAGTGGTCTACCAGTTTCCGCAAGTTTGCTCAAGAAAGGGAAGTAAGGTTCTCAGTGGCGGGCCATATCATGCTTGAAACGTGCGAGATGAAACCAGTGACGGCACTCTGAAAGACCATATCACTATCTGTTGATAGAACCCATAAATGGTGACCCACAGGTGCGCTTTGAGGGGAAACCTCTAGTATAGCTTTCGCATCAGGGCTTGGATGACGCCGCCAGATTGGAGTGCAGACCAACGCAAGGCGAAACCGTGTTCGTTATCACCAATGCTGAGGAATGTCAGGCTGCACGGAAATCAGGATGCATTCCCGCAATTATATTTGTTACACGTACGTGAACTGTCGGATTGCGGTCAGCCTCATTAAGTAAGAGAAGAGGGCATAAATACCAAGGTTGTGAACATTTCATAAATTTCCTGCTCGGTGTATAATCCTGTGGGGTTGCTCTTTGTTTTTAGGGGCAATCCACACTATACCCATCACGCCATTAGATATAATTGGTAAAATAGGAAATATGCTTTACCATTCTGTCGGCAGCCCAATGGACTGAAGTAGCGTTGATGACGTCCGAAACAATATCTACGTAGTTTCCGGGCACTCCGTCATGCCTCCAAGATCTTTCTTGTATCTTTTGAGTAACGCTATCCCGATACCACGCACGGTATTCGTCGAGCGAATTTTTGGCAGGGAAAGGGCATGTAGTGCCTATCGCAAATCGATTAGGTAGGGAGATACATTCCTGAAAATAACTCACTAGTGCCTTGTCGGCATCGTGCCTGTAGTGGAATGTTAGAAACTCGCCAATAATCAGATGTAGCGACTAACTTGGTGGCCTCGTCGAATGAGAGGATAAAGCCATATCCATCGCCAAGTCCTTTCATGTCGTAGACATTGTGGAACCGGGTAGGGTCATTAAATACATATTTTATCCCAGCGAAGGTGTTGAGAACTTTCGGAATGGGGGTTGTTACTGGTCGGGTGAAGGTATATCGATCAACGATCCCCTGTCTGGTCAAGCTATCCTTCATCTTTTGGGGAGTGAAGAATGGGAAGCATCCGTATGTCGAGTTCTACAACAAATTATTAAGCCATCCAATGGGAGTAAATGACAACATACGAAAGGATAATGGCGTGGTAAATGGCGCATGAGTAATTTGGGCACTTAACAGCGATTAGCACCACAGACAACCGAGAAACGCAGTACGTACTTTCACCACCACTGCCACCGTTATTGGGCTCCCGCTGACAGTCGAGATAACCCCAGGTTGTCAGATTGGCAGCTATATCGTCGTGAATTGAGAGGCGGCCGGATGGTCGTGGATGGACACTCACGAGTGAAATCAGTAGTGTAAAAGCGATCTCCGCGTACGAGAGCAATGGCATCACTGAGAACGGCTCTTGTCATCTGTAGAAGGTCTATTATGAGAATGGCCAGTGAATCAAGGAAGATGCGCACCGTGTAACCGCAAGCGAAACGGAGACCACCGCTAAGAGGCATGGTGGCCTCGCATTGCAAACCGGTCTTTATCCCGATTAGAAAGGAATTCGCAATAGTAGTTTGACTCTTACATAGAGCTCCAGATTGTCAATATGACCATATAGTCTACGAGCAGCGCTCTAGAGGGAGTGGGTTAGGCTATCACTGAGACATTCAAACGCGAAGTATGCGAACCGCAATTTCAGGGTCGGGGTTCCACTCCTCGAAGGTTTCGAATTCTAAACCAACAAATTGAGTGACACTTCCGTTTCCCGTGACTGTATGGTCTTACGCTTGAGACCCAAGAACTTCCTGAACTCATTCATCGAACAAACACCCCATCGTCGGGCTTGCTCAATACCCATAATCTCGACGACTCGGAGGACAGGTGGAGTGCCGCGAGCGCGGTATGCGCCAGCGGGAGTTTCGGTCGCGTTGTGAAGGATATTTGCAATATCATCGTCCGAGAATTTGCCGTCAGGGCCACGTTTCATACTGAAATAATCAAGATATGAATAACATTGAAGGCGTATCACGTACCCAGCGAATGTTCTCTTCCTTGGTTCCTCGAGCTGCTGAAGGGTTGTCATGAATGCGGCACCAAAGTCCCGTAATGTAAGCTCTTCGAATGGTTTGTTGTTGAAGATTTTGTTGAACACGTCTTCTGTCCATTTCTCGTCTACCTGCGAGGTGGTGGCATGCCACTGAAACGATTCGCAAATTAAAAACTGTCCATCCAGATGATAAGCGGAGACATACCCTGTAGAGAACGTTGAATTCAACGCTACAATGATTCCCTTGGCCTCTGGTTACCTCGACCCCATTCTTGCCCTTGATTGGCTGTGGGAATCCGTTAGAGCTAGCTGAGATTTCTTAGGATAGAATCATACATCAAAGGCATTCATGTTCCAGGCATTCCCTTCAGAAAGGCCAAGGAAGCCAGCCACATAGTCGCCCATGATAAGACTCATGAAGTGACCACCACTGGAAAGGCACATGCATAAGTATTTTCTAAAAGGAGAAGGGGTGGCTAAATACTTGACAAGCCTCGCTGTTTGGAATATTTCTTCATCTTGTTTGGAACGAGCTACTTCGTCGGTTGGAGGCGGGTCCACCCAGCGTCTGCGCTCATTGATTTTGAGGAGATTCTCGGCAATGTACTTATGAAATTATATGAGGACAGCGCCAAGAAACGCGCAAGGCCACCCACGTTATGGTTTCTGCAGAGGATAACTAACAATGCACTTGCTGCGGGAGGCAAGAAGAGGAGGCGCTCCTCCGAGAAAGTATCCGGATAGAGAAGGCCTCGCCCAGAAGCCCTGTCGCGGACTTGGTCTTGTGATGCTTGATCTAATGTTTTTTTCTGCATGAATTATTGTGATACTCAACTTCGTTGGGTACGTACTGTAACCATATAATGGACTGAGATCGAGATAAGAACTCGTGTTGTTAACGGTCCAATCTTTAAAATCGGTGCGGAACAGGGAATGCCTGATATTTCTGTCAAATGTCGTTTAAAATAAAAGTAGCATGATTGGCTGACGTGACAAGTGATGCGAATGCAAATGTGAGACTTGAATTGCCACCAGCATGGACTTGTTGCTAGGAGCGAATCGTTAAAAGGTGAAAAGTATTCAAGCAATTTCACGTACATTGCGACGCTTCAACAGGCTGTCAAAGACCAAAGCTGGATCGGGAAGGGTGGAAGTACACCATTTCCCCTGCACGCTCCTAGCATACGGAGTTCCAGCACGGCCGAGATCCGGGTTTTGTAAATTGTTTCCGCCTCCGTCGGCTTGACGAGTGGCATGAACTGGGCCAAGAAGCGCAGCTGTGGGCTATTTCGGGTTAGCTGTATCTGGCGGTATGCGGGCGCAATACTCACATGGGGAATTGTATTATAGAGCAGCGCAATCGCGGAATCAGACATTTCAGCGGCCACCTCGGAGTCAGGAGGGAGTCGAGACAACAGGGTTAGCCCGGCAGCAAACTAACGAAGTGTCAGAAATCATCAATGGAGTAGAATGGGACCACTTGCGGCGCCCTGTCGGTCATCGACCGCCTCTGGATTGACTGCTGTGTCTATAAACGCGCCCTATGGTTGCGATAGGTGGCCATGCTTGAAGACCTGATATACAAAACTCACCACAATGCGAGGATCAGCCTTCACAGTCCCTTTTGACTTGATCGTTTCAATCTATAAAATAACAGTCAGTAAGCCGTCAAAACGAAAGTCTGCGCTAAGAATACCTTGTTTATGAGATTGGTGACTCCAGAGTGACCTTCACTTTTAAGACCTGCGGAGGATGCTTGCCAGTCGTAGCGGCCATCTGGGGCATCTGGTAGAGGACGTTTTGATAGGTAGACAGTATCTGCGGCAAGACCAAAGGCTTGGGCTGGAGTGATTTGGGGAGCCATTTACGGAGCAGTTGGGTGGAAGTAGTCGTACTGAACTCGATTCGAAGGCTTTCGTATCTTATGGAATTTTGGGAAGCGAAAATGGGTTTACAAGAACGGCACAATTGATATCAGAAGTACCGATTCTGTTCTATCACCGGCTGAGGAACCGATCCTGTGGGGGTGACTTTGATAGTCTGACTGTCCATATAGGGTTCAAAAAGGGAAGGCATGTTGTCAGTCACAAGGGTAGCATCATCCTGAATCATGTTATGCGGAACCCGCCCAGTACGTATGATTGCTGAGGTTGCCTGGGGATTTTTCAAGCCTAGAAAAGGGATCTGCGGTGATTCCTGTTTCACATCCCAGACCTGGCGAGGACGTGCTACTCTTGGATGAACAAATGGGGATCCAAGGAATTTACCTGTGTTCTGGAAAGGGGAGCAACATAGCATTCGAAGATATGACACACGGCGCCACAAGGAAGAGTTGAAGTGACACCTTTCCCGGGGATAGGGAGGGTTTCGGGACATCCGCCCAGATGAGCAGTGTGATAAGACCAAATGAGTGCGATGCGGGCTGGTTCCATGAATACTCGAGCCAGATCAGTGGCCGACCTCCGAGCTCTTGACAAGGTATCGCACGCGGAACTTATATAATATATAAAGCTTTTAGGTAGAGATCAAGGAAATTGCCGGAACCCACACCAGAGTATTTCCAAATTAGGAGTTTTGTCGTGCAAATAGTCCCCCATTAACACCACACCCAGACTGGTCAACATTACATTCCTCGGGCTTGCGTGGTATCTCTTTGAGTCCTGAATGAAAATTTCCAACTTGAAAACCTAGGCTGGTTCCAGTAATTTGAGGGTAGAGCGCTCGCCGCTCCCAACCTCAGGCTTGCCACCGGGCGATGCGAATCCTCTTAGGGATACATCTTGTGACGAAGTGCCCTGTTCGTCCGGCGGGTGCAATCTGCACCATTTCTCGGCCTTTTTTGAAGTCGACACAGCTTGACGAACGTTGAACGCGACTCCAACGGAGAACCTCGCTCGTAGATAGGGATTGTCGCGAGTTTGTGCTTGGCTCGGGGCTTGAGCGCGAATTTGAAGGGTACTAATCCGTAGTTTCGGCATCGACGAATTTCATCTGACCTAATTTTACTATCACGTCCAGGGCGTTGACTCGGCCTGACTTGACGGCCGTGGCATTTCTTCCAAGAACATGTGAACGTTTGAGCGTCTGGATTGCGACCCCTTCTTTTTCGATATCAGATCGATGCTGTTTGCACCTATGTGCCACTCTCTTTCGCTTCAGCTTCCTTGGGCAAGGTTTGCGCGGAATAATTGAAATGCACCGGGTTTACTCGAGGAAGCGTAATGCTGAACTTGAATGTTATAAGTCTATATATAAGTATCAGCCCGATGGTTCGAATTCTTGGACGGCCTCTATCCCCCACCCTACCTTTGCCCAAAATCCATTCCGCCATCTGCAATGGAGGAAGCAGGCCATCTCCCGAGAGCTTCAATGGCTGACTCTGTCAACAGTGAAACAACAGTTTCACCAACACCCGAGGCATCTACGTTCTCCTCAAAGTCTGCTGGGAAGCAAAATGGATCTGCAAGCAACGATTCACTCCCAACATTTGTCCCACCCAACCATCCTTTCCGAACCTTGGTATTATGCTTCGATGGTACGGGCGACCAGTAAGTATTATCACCAACTTGAATTCTTGTTTTGCTGATGCTATAGTACAGATTTGACTCGGATGTTGGTTCCCATCAAACAATTCAAACCCAAGTCTAATATTATTTTTAGAACTCTAATATAGTGGAATTATTCACTATACTAAAGAAAGACGATCGTTCAAAGCAAATGGTCTATTACCAAGTACTTTTAAATCGTCTCGATTTTGATCGCAATCATGATTTATCGCGTATCCACAGGCTGGGATAGGGACATATACAACGCCAGAAATTGCCACACCCCTCGCTGCGAAGTTCTCCAAGGTACAGTTATGGTGCCATCCACTATAATATCAAAGCATCTAATATTTCGTAGAGTCTCGACGAAGCAGTTGCATGGAATCTACATGCCCATGTCATGGGTAGCAGCATGGTTTCGTATGTATAAATATTCTCATCCCTATACAGAAGGGTATGAGTTCCTGATGCAAAATTGTGAGTGAAATATGGACAGTCTTCTACTGGACGTGCACTCAATATCGAAATGTTAGATACGGCTGGGGATCGGATTTGCATCTTTGGTAAATATTCTCGCACTATAATTTTCCTAGCTCAAACATTTCTTGTCTCCTAAAATAGGTTTCTCTCGAGGTGCCTACACGGCAAGGAGGTATTATATCCTGGCTGTCCGAAACTTGGAGATGCTCACACAACATTAGTCTCGCTGGGATGGTTCACAAAGTCGGGTTGCTGCCGGCTTGTAATCACCAGCAGGTGCCATTTGCATACAAAATGTTCACTCGAGAAGATGATATTGGGTGGCAACAATCCAACGCGTTCAAGAAGGCCTTCTCCATCAATGTTGACATTGAGTTTATCGGGGTTTGGTAGGGTCTTCTTTCCCCACAGTGGCGGTGGCGATCTGACAGCAGGAACAGGGACACTGTCAATTCAGTTGGATTGATCCCGAAACGTCTTCCATTTACGACATCCAATACAATTGTCAAAACCTTCCGGCACGCCCTCGCGCTCGACGAACGCCGAGCCAAGTTCAAAGCGAACCATTGGAATAGACCTAATGCCAGGGAGCAAACTCTAAGTATTACAGATCGAAAGCCAAGGAAAGTTAATCCGCAACACAGAGAACACAGCCTCAGGGCAATGGAGAGAAAATATGGAAAGGATGCCAATGCCCCGACCGACATTGAGGAGGTGCGTGTCACACAGATGTCGACTAACCACGATACTGACATATGAATACCACAGGTTTGGTTCGCAGGCTGCCATTGCGGTCAGTTTTTATATTCACACCTAATTTCAGATTGAATTGACACGATCCTGAACAGATGTTGGTGGGGATCAGGTGTGTTTCCCCATGTCACCCCTGTACATCAATGCCTGACATTCCATTAGTGTCAAATGATACAAAGACGAACCTTGCCCGGATTCCCCTTCGATGGATGATTAGGGAATGTTTCAAGTCCAACAGTGGCATCATTTTCGACACAGAAGGGCTTCGCCGTATTGG